>CABFWB010007428.1:0-24857 GCA_902151455.1 Timema bartmani | reverse complement strand
CATATGGTTCGGCGTAGGGATACATAATTTGGTCTGGTAGCTTTTCAAAGCCGTCAGCTGTGAGCTGTCAGTCAGCACCAGAGAAGCCATGGGGCTACTGTAGCTCTGTTGTGTTGGAGAAGAGGAAGGGAGGGGGTGTAGAAAAAAAAGGTAAGACAAAAGCGTCACATGACTTAGGGATGATATTTTTATTTTTATTATATTTTGTATTCTTAAATTGCATAGACTTGATTTATTGAGAGTGTCCCATTACAGAACGTGAGTGTATTGTCTATAGTCCATACTAGTGGTTCTTTTTAACTTACAATTTGAATAAATCTCATCACCGACTTCCCTAGTGTTAACATCAAGAGGTCACCGGCCTAACGAACAAAGCTGCCGGTGTTTAGTTAGTAACGCATATCTCCAGTTCTGTTTGTCTCCCCTCCCAACCAACACACTATGTTGAGGAGAAGGATGAACATAAGATATTGTGACATTCCCTTCCTTAACAGCCCAGGGCTGACAACGTTTCGGAAGTAAGAAGATTAAGGTTGTCACTTAAAAGTATAATTTCATGACCCTCTCTAAAAGCAACATTCAAAGAGCTTTACAACTTAAAAGGTACTGTAAAGGTTCGTACAAAGGGTACATTCAAGTTTCGTGTATCAGAAGGTACTGTCAAAGTTCGTATATCATAAGTAACTGTAAAGGTTTGTACACCAAAAGGTGTTGTCATGTCAGCCAACATTGCCCTTTCAATGATGTTTTAACTACTTAGATAAAAACACAGTCAGTGAGGGGCCACCCTTTCAAGTGGTAGCAAACAACTCTCAACTTAGCCGATATTAACTGTAGCACCGGATACGTGATAGTGACCAAGGCTCGGATTGGTTTAGGCAGTGGCCGGAGGTTATCAGCCCAAACGGACCAATCAAATTTGGAACCGTCTTATCAGGGCCTGTCACTATTGGCTGTTGCTCAACACGTGATTGTATGAGTTCTTTTGTTCTGAGTGAGATGGTGAGACGTCTGGTGGAACGGGGAATGGATGAGATGGTGATACGCCTGGTGGAACGGGGAATGGATGAGATGGTGATACGTCTGGTGGAACGGGGAATGGATGAGATGGTGAGACGTCTGGTGGAACGGGGAATGGATGAGATGGTGAGACACCTGGTGGAACGGGGAATGGATGAGATGGGTGTTTTTAGGCTACAAACTGGTGAGCTCTCAGCTAAGAAGGCGCTAGTTATTAATTATCGTCTCTTGGACTGCGATATGCTCGACCTTTACTGAAACATTTATGAAATGGTCTGCCTTTGTGAGTTGATAGACTTCATTCCCCCAAACCTCCCTCCATTCACTATTCACAACTGTCAAGGAAGGCCCTGACTACTAGGACTGCACCTCTAGAAGTTGAGGGACATTGTAGGGCAGCCTATGACAGGTACTTGTGTAGCTTGTGTCAGTCAACAGATCTACAATACCACGAAACTATGAGACATACGACACTTTCATGTAAGACAACTTGTAGTCCTTCTGTACAGTTGTTCATGTCGCCGCGTCTTACTACCCGCTACACGCATGTTTGCAACTAAACACCGCGTCTTACTACCCGCTACACGCATGTTTGCAACTAAATACCGCGCCTTACTACCCGCTACACGCATGTTTGCAACTAAACACCGCGAAAAACTAAGGCCCACTTTGTTATCAAATTACCTACAGGTTGTCATGGTTGCTGCTTGTTTTTGTCAATTGTCGCCATGACGGTTGGTGGTTTACACTAAGAACTTGTACTGAATTCAGTACTGAAATAATACCCGTTAATAATAAGAGCTACTCTGTGCAAAAATCGCGATATGACGGGCAACTAATTGTTCCCATCTCGACCCACTGAGCTATTTGACCTCTTGTGACCTTGTAGAAGGACCTTGAGATATAATCTTGTATTAGGGGTCAAATCTCGCAGCGAGTCGGCCGGGAAAATTGCTCGTGAAATTACTTATCTTTTATACTGGAGATGATGCGATTTATTCATCCAGGCTGCGCTACACAATGTGATATTCATATAGAGTGTGTATAGCACTCACGTTGAATAAGACTCGAGCAATTGATTTCAGTAATACACCAGCAAAGTATCTGTGTGTGAAGTTTTCTCATGTACTAGCTACAATTGTTGAATATCTTCTTAACTTTGCAATCATCTTATGAAGAGTCTGTCTGTCTGTCTGTTTGAAGCAATGAAAAGCACTTCAAGGAGTAACCAACACACAATTCATTACGTGGTTACCCCGGGTACTTCTGCTAGTAGAAATTAAGGCATGGTTTTGCTGGATTTAAAATGGTGTTTGTGTTCACTTCAATATTTCGAAAATACACTTATTAAATGTGTTCTTACACCAGTAAATGTACATAATGCACACACTGATGTTAGAAAGCAGATTCAACCCAATACTACTTAACTGGATGACAATCCCTGCTGTTAGTATTCAACCCAATACTACTTAACTGGATGACAATCCCTGCTGTTAGTATTCTAGCCAATACTACTTAACTGGATGACAATCCCTGCTGTTAGTATTCTAGCCAATCTTTCTTAACTGGATGACAATCCCTGCTGTTAGTATTCTAGCCAATACTACTTAACTGGTTGACAATCCCTGCTGTTAATATTCAAGCCTTCATTATCTTGTTTCCGGCACTCTCTGTTTTTGTATCAGAACGGTTAATATTAACTACGGATGATTGAGGTTCAACCTGAAATTAAATTGGACTTATTTGTTCCCACAAGTACTTATATGTAATTTAAATATTGTCAGGTACTAGGGTAGAAATAAAAGGCTGTAATTTTAAGCTACGAATTCTAACAAATTGCAGTTGAATAAAAGATAAGTCTGGTTCGTGAAAACTTTTCATGAATAAGTTCGAGTTGCGTTTATTTCTGGAGGAGTTTGTGGGCTATGTTGTAATTCTAACGTCCGGTTAGATATAACTGGCTTACGTGGGTCATTCTAACGTCCGGTTAGATATAACTGGCTTACTGTTAGCTACAATTTCTTCTAATATGATTTGTGGATTATGAGGTCTGGGCTCGAATACCAGTCAGGTGTATGGAGGCTGGTTTTCCACTCTACCTCCACACCCAGATATGTGAACACTTCTTATAAATTCTAGCTTCCGCATTTCTTATTCATTAGTGTAAATATCTAGATAGATAATACACATTCCAGTCGACTGAATTCCGGAGGAGGAGCATGTCTGGTATATAGAACACCTGTCGTTAGTTACACATCCAACCACTTAGCGCTGTGGTCGCTACTTGAGTGTGAAGAGAGAACTGTTATCTCTGTTATTGTAACTCACGTGAATGGGAAGAGAGAACTGTTATCTCTGTTATTGTAACTCGTCTGATAATGTTTCTGGTATTAACTTCTTGATGAGAAATTAAACTGAAGTGTAAACTTCACAACTTGGGACATCTCGAGAACATTCGTTACAGTTGAACATATCTTTTGAACCGGAACATTTTCTATCTCCCATTTCTAGTAGATAACCTCGTAGAAGCAGTCAATCCATCGTCACCCTGAGGAGGCAGTCACTACCATTCACCCACGAGGTCATGAGTTCGAGTATTGCAACATGGTTTTATATTTTAATATTACTTTAGTTGGGTATCACGATCGACTGAAAATCAATTCTGTATTCCTGTTGTGGTTAGGAAACAGAAGTAGTTCGCGTGTGATTGAGTCGAGTTTGATTACATTACGCAAATAACATCGGAATAAATGTGAATCGATGTACAGGTCTGCGTATTGGCCACACCACATTCTCTCAGGGGAGAATGCTCCGAATAGAGAGTCACAGCTCTCCCAGTAGCTATACCTCCAGACAGCCTCATAGACACCTCTCCCAGTAGCTATACCTCCAGACAGCCTTATAGACACCTCTCCTAGTAGCTATACCTCCAGACAACCTTATAGACAGCTTTCCCAGTAGCTATACCTCCAGACAGCCTTACAGACAGCTCTCCCAGTAGCTATACCTCCAGACAACCTTATAGACAGCTCTCCCAGTAGCTATACCTCCAGACAGCCTCACAGACACCTCTCCCAGTAGCTATACCTCCAGACAACCTTATAGACACCTCTCCCAGTAGCTATACCTCCAGACAACCTTATAGACAGCTCTCCCAGTAGCTATATCTCCAGACAACCTTACAGACACCTCTCCCAATAGCTATACCTCCAGACAGCCTCACAGACACCTCTCCCAGTAGCTATACCTACAGACAACCTTACAGACAGCTCTCCCAGTAGCTATACCTCCAGACAACCTTACAGACACCTCTCCCAATAGCTATACCTCCAGACAGCCTCACAGACACCTCTCCCAGTAGCTATACCTCCAGACAACCTTACAGACACCTCTCCCAATAGCTATACCTCCAGACAGCCTCACAGACACCTCTCCCAGTAGCTATACCTCCAGACAGCCTTACAGACACCTCTCCCAATAGCTATACCTCCAGACAGCCTTACAGACACCTCTCCCAGTAGCTCTACCTCCAGACAACCTCACAAACACCTCTCCCAGTAGCTATACCTCCAGACAACCTTATAGACAGCTCTCCCAGTAGCTATATCTTCAGACAACCTTACAGACATCCTCTCCCAATAGCTATACCTCCAGACAGCCTCACAGACACCTCTCCCAGTAGCTATACCTACAGACAACCTTACAGACAACTCTCGCAGTAGCTATACCTCCAGACAACCCTACAGACACCTGCTCCAGTAACTTTACCTCTAGACAACCTTAAAGACACCTGCTCCAGAAACTATACCACTAGACAGCCTTATAGACACCTGCTCCAGGAACCATACCTCCGGACAGAAATGGAACGTAGCTTTGTTGGATAGGTCAAGCACATGATAAGGATCTAGACAAGGTAATATATTAGGCTGCCCGGGAGTATAGGACATGGTTGTTCTCCTCTCTTTCTCTCTCTCTACACACATACACACACACACACACACACACACAAGAAGAGATTCAAGTACTATACCAATCTCGCGATCAACAACTCATTTACCACAACAGGGCAATTTAAACTCTCTGTACAAAACTAGATTAGAAAATTGCTATGGAATTAATCTAATTTCATATCCCGACGCGAGTTTAATCAGCGGTTCAAACAGATCAGAGTAAGTGCTTCAGTTTATGTAGACCATAGCCCCGTCATCGGGCCTGCAATTACCTGGTAAACAACACAGGGAGGTTATTACAGGCATCGTCTGAGCTGTGAGGAGTCGTCATGGAGCTTCTAGAGCTTTGAGGAGTCGTCATGGAGCTTCTAGAGCTGTGAGGAGTCATCCTGGAGCTTCTAGAGCTGTGAGGAGTCGTCATGAAGCTTTTAGAGCTTTGAGGAGTCGTCATAGAACTTCTAGAGCTGTGAGGAGTCGTCATTGAGCTTCTAAAGCTTTGAGGAGTTGTCATTGAGCTTTTAGAGCTTTGAGGAGTCGTCATGGAGCTTCTAGAGCTTTGAGGAGTCATCATGGAACTTCTAGAGCTGTGAGGAGTCGTCATGGAGCTTCTAGAGCTTTGAGGAGTCGTCATGGAGCTTCTAGAGCTGCGAGGAGTCGTCATGGAGCTTCTAGAGATGTGAGGAGTCATCACGGAGCTTCTAGAGCTGTGAGGAGTCGTCATGGAGCTTCTAGAGCTGTGAGGAGTCGTCATGGAGCTTCTAGAGCTGTGAGGAGTCGTCATGGAGCTTCTAGAGCTGTGAGGAGTCGTCATGGAGCTTCTAGAGCTGTGAGGAGTCATCATGGAGCTTCTAGAGCTGTGAGGAGTTGTTATGGAGCTTCTAGAGCTGTGAGAAGTCATCATGGAGCTTCTAGAGCTGTGAGGAATCATCATGGAGCTTCTAGAGCTGTGAGGAGTCGTCATGGAGCTTCTAGAGCTGTGAGGAGTCGTCATAGAGCTTCTAGAGCTGTGAGGAGTCGTCATGGAGCTTCTAGAGCTGTGAGAAGTCGTCATGGAGCTTCTAGAGCCGTGAGGAGTCGTCATGGAGCTTCTAGAGCTGTGAGGAGTCGTCATGGAGCTTCTAGAGCTGTGAGGAGTCGTCAATGACCTTGTCCCATCATCGAGGAACTTTCATGACTGGTCAGCAAACACATACATATCTAGCTACGGTCTGTGTTTAGAAAGTACGCGTGAAACCCTGTGCCTGTATCTGTATACAGAGTGAGACAAACTGATGAATAATGGATGTAGTCTTCAAGCACCCCTCACAGTGGGGGGGAAGGAGGGTAATTTAAACTCTTCAGGGAGCAAGAAAGACATAAATGTCAGGGTGTTTACCTGAGTGGGGTGGTCAATCCTCGGTGTCTCTGGATGTATTCGTGGAGAGGGCAATAAATGTCTGTCTGTCAGCGTGCCATTACTACCAAGGGCAGACTATATCGATCTGGTCTACAGTAGAACTTACACATTCAACCGCTGAGCGCTGTAGTCGCTACACCAGTGTAAGAAGAACTGTTATCTCTGTTATTGTCACTCTTCTGGTATTTACACCGAACATCGGAAACTGCAGATCTCGTGCGGATAAGATGTGTTCTCTCTCTTTCTCCGACAGTCTGTGAGGGGAAGGGGGAAGGAATGAATTTGTTTCCAGGGACTTGCTGTACAGCACATTTATTCTAGAGCAGGAGCATGGCAACAACTAACAACAACTAACAACAACAACAACATTGATAACATTTTACTATAATATTATATAGCTACTGATAATATCTATCAAAAGTTACGACTGCATATTACATGACTTGGTGTATGAACACGTGAAAGTAGATCTCGCAACTTTCTTTTTTTAGCTTTCAGATATATTCATTCGTAATAAAATTGGGGGTATAGCTACTGGCAAAAATCTTCAATCCAGCGTTGCAAAATTTGCTGTGTGTTTTGGAAGAAAACAAGAGAATGGCGACGTTGTTTTCCAACACTAAGCAGGCAGTTCTATCGAAGAAGATATTTAGTATAAGACACATTAAACTTAAGTTGAAACTTTAAAACTTGGGGACACTCGTTATATTAAGTAGATGGAAAAAAATTATCGGAAATAACTAAAGAAAAATTTGTTTGTGGACAAATATTCCATTTCGCACTCCCATTTTTGAAAGTCAACACAAGCTAAGATCCTCGGTTTTTCAACCAATGACTTCCATTCTATGACAGTTTTCAAACACGAGCCAAGCTGTGGAAGCAGTCCCGAACGAACATCGTGGCATTGACTAAGCTGTGCTTAGGCCTATATTCTGCCATGAACAAACGTCTCATAGCCCACTGTTCCACGCAAACACGGTCCTAAGGAAAATCGTGAGTAATATTTTTGTTGGTTCCAACCACATTCATCCCTTTCATAGGGCCTGGGAAGGTCGGAGTAATTACCATGATGCTTCTATTACTGGAGTAGGACAGTGCCTGATAAAACACTGGACACAGTACTGGAGTAGGACAGTGCCTGATAAAACACTGGACAGTGCTGGAGTAGGACAGTGCCTTATAAAACACTGGACACAGTACTGGAGTAGGACAGTGCCTGATAAAACACTGTGGACACAATACTGGAGTAGGACAGTGCCTGATAAAACACTGGACACAGTACTGGAGTAGGACAGTGCCTTATAAAACATTGTGTACACAGTACTGGAGTAGGACAGTGCCTTATAAAACACTGTGGACAAAGTACTGGAGTAGGACAGTGCCTGATAAAACACTGTGGACACAGTACTGGAGTAGGACAGTGCCTGATAAAATACTGGACACAATATTGGAGTAGGACAGTGCCTTATAAAACACTGTGTACACAGTACTGGAGTAGGACAGTGCCTAATAAAACACTGGAAACAGTACTGGAGTAGCACAGTGCCTGATAAACACATTGGGCACAAACTTTACAAACAAACTTGGTTAAGCTAACTTGAGTATTAGTGTTTACTAACACTGACTTACACACACTTGCGCTCAAGACAAACACAACAACCTAATCCCAGGCAGTCAGTTTATCATCAAGAACCCGGAAAATTCCCTCCCCCCTCAGCTGAGGTGTTGAGTGTGTTCAATAATCCGGGGATTAATGAGTTTAGTTTTGGCCCCACCTGTATCCCCCCTTGCCACTCCTCCATACTGGACTGTGGCGCTGTTCAGGTTAAGAGCCACCTTGTACCCCTCTGGGTCCGGCGATGAAGACATCCAGGCTGTGTAATCGGTTAGAAAATAGATGGACGCCCCGAGCATTCTATGTGTGAATTACAGCTGTTTAAAAATCACCATTGGCTTCCTTAGCTTCACAAATTATCATAATCACTATCAGGATTATTTCACCTGGTTTCCAGGTAAACTTCTGAGAGAAACCTCCCCCCACCTTACGTTCATGAGTGTAATACAGACACAAGGAGAGAGTTTTAACTCGAGATGTATCAGAACACCTCCGCTGCCTCCACTTGTACAGGCACGAGAACTTCTGAACGTTTGTGTTATTCACTAAGAGGCTACAATACATATACTATAAAACCACACGGCTGACTCACTCGCTCACTGACATTAATGTTTACCCACTTCCAGATGAGCTAGAAACTTGAAATTGGGCAAACTTATAGCTTCTAGCTTGTAACCGACGGGAAAAATTCAAAAATTATATTTTTAGCCCCCGAAAAAAATTCCAAAATGGTGGAGCAACTTTAAAGTCGGTGCGGACCTTTCTTTGGAGGTTTCTTGTGGCTAAACGGTAAGACCCATAAAAAAAATGGATTGCACCAGCAGCTGCGGATTTGGCGAGATCCACAAGTTTGGTCCTATTACTTTTTGTCGTATCTCCATCGGTTATACCTTGGATAGAGCTAGATTTTTTGATTTTAGGTGAATTTTGCACATTTTACACACATTTTTAAATTTTCTGACACACTTATGGGACAGCTAGAATCATACAATTTGGCAGGCGTATTGGCTAATCCAACTGCCATAAGTTTGCCAAATTTTATGATTCCAGCTGTACTATAAGTATGGAGAAACTAAAATAATATGTGAAAAATACAATACAATACCGGTAACTTTAAGTTGTTACGTTCAAAACAACGCTGGAATTACATTAGTTTACATCCACTTGCAAAGAAAACCCACTGGAGGTTTGGGGGCGGAGCCCCCAACGAGTAAAGCGAGTTCAGATTATAAAACCAAAACACAGCGTACAAACTATATAAGTCTAATAAAGCGATAATTGTGGTGAGAGCCTTACTATTGAGGGGTATGTCTGTATCAGGGGTGAATCCTCCATGCATGCTAGTAATATTATTGCTTAGAGGGGCATGTTTATCTCAGCCACTCGGTAGCATTGCGCCTGACTCTGTATGTGACCCGCAGCGAGACATTCAACGGACTGAACTCTACCAGCTACTAGACTAGAGGGACAGTGATGCTCCTGACTCTGTATGTGACGAGCTGTGACTCTACCAGCCACTAGATTAGAGGGACAGTGATGCTCCTGACTCTATATGTGACGGGCTGAACTCTACCAGCCACTAGACTAGAGGGACAGTGATGCTCCTGACTCTGTATGTGACGAGCTGTGACTCTAGCAGCCACTAGACTAGAGGGACAGTGATGCTCCTGACTCTGTATGTGACGAGCTGTGACTCTACCAACCACTAGACTAGAGGGACAGTGATGCTCCTGACTCTGTATGTGACGAGCTGTGACTCTACCAGCCTCTAGACTAGAGGGACAGTGATGCTCCTGACTCTGTATGTGACGAGCTGTGACTCTACCAGCCACTAGACTAGAGGGACAATGATGCTCCTGACTCTATATGTGACGAGCTGTGACTCTACCAGCCACTAGACTAGAGGGACAGTGATGCGTTGCGCTCGAGTATGGCGTGCATTGCGTTTCCTTTGTTTTAGTAGCATTTTATTTAACAGTGTGTGTTATTTAATGCTCATTTTGCATATAAATGAACTTTACAGAAGAGAATCAGAACGTTACCATGTGCCCAAATCGTACAGTAATTTTTTAATTAGCTTTTCTATGTCTATTAACTGACCATAATGATGTTATTTAATATTTTCATATAGAGTATATTCTCTAAGTTATTAAATTAATTTGTTCATCCAACCATTTGTAATTTAACTTTATAGTGGTATAGAGTTATTTTATTTATAAGAGTGAGGTATGCCTATAGAGAGTTGGTTGTGTTATGCATTGTGTTAGAGAGAGAACGCATATGAATCTTAATTAAACTTTGAAGTCTACGTATTTACGGGCGTCCTAACCCTGCGATAACGAAGTGGTTACTTTCAAAATTTCCCGGGGGAGGATACCCTCAGAGCCCCGCTTCATTAATCCCTGACGAACGCATTCTGAGGTCACAATCCGCCACTGCTCTGTATGTATTTGTGAGTCCGTGTTGGACTGATCCACTGGCTCTAGACTTGTTAACGGCCCTCAACCTGATTGAGCGTCCACAGAATAACATTATACACCGATTACAGCTTTGCTTGTGAACATTTGCTGACTTTTATATGATAGACCTACAAGTAAATGATTTTAAAATAATTAAGATATTATAGGTATACCTCAAGAAGAAGGAAAATATTTTCTCAAATTGCAACTTCTCCTTTGAATATTTTTTAAATCTAAATTGTTGGCATAATCCTTATGTAAAATATTTAATGTAGGCCTATGAAATTAAAGATAGAATCGGTTGACTAGAACTCAGGAAATTATTGTCCAAAGAAACAGTTTCGGGTTTAAAGTTCTGGATGTTAGTGGTGTTCTGCCCAAGGTCCTGTAGTCCTGTAGCGCTCCCAGACCAGCCAGTCCACGAGGAGGTAAGTCCCTAGCCCCAATAACCCCTGACCAGGGCTAGGAAATTCTCACGTTTCTTCCAAACTTCCCTCGAGATCCTTGAGGAGGTAAGTCCCTAGCCCCAATAACCCCTGACCAGGGCTAGGAAATTCTCACGTTTATTCCAAACTTCCCTCGAGATCCCACGTGACAGGTCCATTCTTTTAAAGGTGAGGCGACATTTTGAAAGAACACACGCACCTTGTCTACCAGGAGGGGGGCATGGGTGTGGGGAGAGGGTGGGAAAACACCTTGGTACACTCCACCATCGCACGAAGTAGACCAACAGAGACACATCAAGTGGTGGTTGCTACGAGGTACATGCTCATCAAGTCAGTGATGGAGAGGTCATAGCTCGAGTCCCGGCTGAGTATTCCAAGGTCTCCCCCCCACACGTGTAACTGTATGGACACTAACAATCCATCTGTTCATCGGGCTGCTCAGAACAACCCCTCACAATTCACATCACGTGATGATGACTCAACAAAGTGCCCCAACTTACGAGAGTCCCTCAGTAACGACCGTTTATTGCGACCAATCATCCTCTCGAGCTCTCAAAAAGCCCGCACTCACAGCATTCTGTAATAAAGACATTCCTTGTGAATCTGTTCAGCGCCGGCTCAGGAACAATCTCCATCAATTGGAACACTTTGTAACTGGGTGAAGATCCGATTGATCGAGAGCAAGTCTTGTGGCCAGATGAAAGAAGGTCCATTGATAGAGTCTGGTGAAGGCTTGAAGTGGAGACCTCAAGTACAAGAGCCCACACGTGCCGGCTATTTGGGGGTAACAGATGTCAGAACAGACTATCAACATGGCGGAGTGGTCAGGGTATACTTGGTGTTACTCGAGTCTGTGACAAGTTTCAAGGTGTTAGTCCCCCCACCCTTCCCAGTGATAAGCGAGGGAGGAAGTGCACAGGTAGATGACAGGACATGAACCTCTGACCGGTAACGATCCAATGAAGCAATCCACTAAGCAAGCTGTATCCAAGATGTCATCAGATGAAGATATACAGGTATTGTTCTGTTGGAAGAGACAGCAGATGTGGCTGTATCCAATCAGATGAAGATATACAGGTACTGTTCTGTTGGAGGAGACACCAGATCTGGCTGTATTCCACCAGAATGTATTGAAGCTCTATATCTATTTTAGGACAGACATAGATTCACTCCAAATAGCAGCATTCAGTAGAGACTAACGTGTGTGTGTCGATCTCACTGACCGTGTGACCAGGTTTGGGAGGACCCCCACGCGGCGATGTAACAGTAGGGCCCATCCAGAGACTCCGCCCTGCGTTTGTCTGTCTGAGGGGCGTGTCCAGACAACGTGTGGGAACTTTGCAAGGGTTCTCCAAGATCAACAAACCGGAAGTGAAGGCCGGTTCAGAGTTCACCTTAATCTAGTTCCTCTAAGTTGAGCAGTTGTTGTCAGTGATGGCGCTTTTCACCCTCCTCATCCTACAAGTTGTATCGAAGGTAGGTTTAAACAACAATGTTATTTGATGGTCCCGCAGTCATTGTTCTAGATTCTGTAACCTGCGTCGGGAGATTGGGGTTCAAGTCTCTGTCGGGTGTGTCTTCCTCCAAAGTGATATCCCCCTCCTGTGTGAATGTGGTATAGAACCAGTCCTGTGCTACCATCTCGTGACAGAATACCACATCCAGCCTACGGCAGCTCCAGTCGGATCCATGCAGAGGATCTCACCAACCTGTAATTTGTTCAACAAAGAGTTCTTCATCAAAAACAATAAATGTAATAACAAATAGTAGTGTCAATTAACCTTACGGCCAACACAACAGAGAGCTACGCTCGTGACGGAGTTAAGGTCTTTGTTTCATGTTTACAGCTGAAAGACCACCTTAACGACGTGTGTCAGATCCGGCCGGGAAATGTTGCAGACAACGACTGGCCGTGAGGTTTGAGGCGTGTGACCTTGACAGACGGGGGTCATGCAGGTCACAATCTCTCTCCCACAAGATGTCATGGCATTCTACAGCGTGAGTTGGGTTCGAGTCCTCCCTAGGACTCTCCAACACATGTCAGAGCTGAGAGTGTCAATAGAGGACCATAGCAGCTCTTTGGTGTGTCCTTGGAGGAGTTCCAGTCCCGATACAGTAGAGATAGTTCCAGTCCCGATACAGTCGAGATAGTTCCAGTCCCGATACAGTCGAGATAGTTCCAGTCCCGATACAGTCGAGATAGTTCCAGTCCTACTCCAGCTATAGAGAGACAATGGTTTACTATTGTGATCTAGAACTACATCAAATAATATTTGTATCTGAGGGAGAAAGATAGGAAATAGTTACTATAATATAACAATAATATGTTGATCGCGGCTGAATTGTAAAACAAGAGTTGAGATTGTTCCTGACCTCTTGTTATGTAGTTAGTAAGGACGAGCCAATAGAATAGAGACAGGCTGCTACTATAGCAGTGGTCCAAACAAATGTAGGATTAGAATAATTTATTTTAACATTTAATCCATCTCGAATCCAATCAAAGTGCTTTAAACATAGCAGGTGATTCAGGGTTATTGTTTTTTTTAAGCCTCCATAAGATACTGGACTAGGGATTGAAGATAAAATAATATATATAAGATATAATATAAACACTTTCGTAGGGGAAGGGGGGGATTAGACGTCCAAAACACCCTCCCTTGTTACGACACCAAGTAGTCCTACCAGGCTTTATCTTTCCTGACTCTAGAAGCAGCCCTAGTACTCACTCTAGAAGCTAGCCCTAGTACTATCACTCTAGAAGCAGCCCTAGTACTATCACTCTAGAAGCAGCCCTAGTACTATCACTCTAGAAGCAGTCTCCCCGACTCAGCCTCCTAACAAGCCAGTCTGTCTGATAACATCTCCAGTCACCTTCACGCCGAACAAAGTGAACAAAGTGAACAAAACGCACCAGTCTTTCTTCCTGGTCAGGTTCGGGGGGGAAGAGGAAAGGTGTGATTAGCATCACCGCCTCCTAGACAGCAGGTCAAGGTCATCTCCAACAGGTTGGCAACCACATTTGGAGTCTTACCTTGTCATGAGCGCTCTTTATCAGGTCTAGCCAAGGAGTGACTGTTCCTCTTTCTCTCACTCAATGACTGGCCCATTATCAGGATCTCTAAACCTGGACCTGTGGCTGTTTCAAATGACACGTGATCTTTGCTTCAACTGGTTCAAACATGTTGACTACAGAATAGTAGCCAGTGTGGTACACATGTGAATCACATGTAGTTCACATTGTACTATGTACAGTGTATGTTTGTCCTGTGACAGTTTGTAGTTTGTAGTTTGGTCCTGAAGATGCTCCTGTTGCAAACACAAGGCTCTAGCAGCCCTCGTCAATGTCGGAATTAAGTATTGGTGTCTTCCCTCCTTAAAACAGGGAACAAACAGATTCTGGAGAGGTATGGGAAGGTTTCTTTCTTTGTGACAGACCAATGACTGTACTCCTCGTCTCTAGGTCATTCATAAACACCTTCTAGAGTGGAGTCATTCATAAACACCTTCTAGAGTGGAGTCATTCATAAACACCTTCTAGAGTGGAGTCATTCATAAACACCTTCTAGAGTGGAGTCATTCATAAACACCTTCTAGAGTGGAGTCATTCATAAACACCTTCTAGAGTGGAGTCATTCATAAACACCTTCTAGAGTGGAGTCATTCATAAACACCTTCTAGAGTGGAGTCATTCATAAACACCTTCTAGAGTGGAGTCATTCATAAACACCTTCTAGAGTGGAGTCATTCATAAACACCTTCTAGAGTGGAGTCATTCATAAACACCTTCTAGAGTGGAGTCATTCATAAACACCTTCTAGAGTGGAGTCATTCATAAACACCTTCTAGAGTGGAGTCATTCATAAACACCTTCTAGAGTGGAGTCATTCATAAACACCTTCTAGAGTGGAGTCATTCATAAACACCTTCTAGAGTGGAGTCATTCATAAACACCTTCTAGAGTGGAGTCATTCATAAACACCTTCTAGAGTGGAGTCATTCATAAACACCTTCTAGAGTGGAGTCATTCATAAACACCTTCTAGAGTGGAGTCATTCATAAACACCTTCTAGAGTGGAGTCATTCATAAACACCTTCTAGAGTGGAGTCATTCATAAACACCTTCTAGAGTGGAGTCATTCATAAACACCTTCTAGAGTGGAGTCATTCATAAACACCTTCTAGAGTGGAGTCATTCATAAACACCTTCTAGAGTGGAGTCATTCATAAACACCTTCTAGAGTGGAGTCATTCATAAACACCTTCTAGAGTGGAGTCATTCATAAACACCTTCTAGAGTGGAGTCATTCATAAACACCTTCTAGAGTGGAGTCATTCATAAACACCTTCTAGAGTGGAGTCATTCATAAACACCTTCTAGAGTGGAGTCATTCATAAACACCTTCTAGAGTGGAGTCATTCATAAACACCTTCTAGAGTGGAGTCATTCATAAACACCTTCTAGAGTGGAGTCATTCATAAACACCTTCTAGAGTGGAGTCATTCATAAACACCTTCTAGAGTGGAGTCATTCATAAACACCTTCTAGAGTGGAGTCATTCATAAACACCTTCTAGAGTGGAGTCATTCATAAACACCTTCTAGAGTGGAGTCATTCATAAACACCTTCTAGAGTGGAGTCATTCATAAACACCTTCTAGAGTGGAGTCATTCATAAACACCTTCTAGAGTGGAGTCATTCATAAACACCTTCTAGAGTGGAGTCATTCATAAACACCTTCTAGAGTGGAATCATTCATAAACACCTTCTAGAGTGGAGTCATTCATAAACACCTTCTAGAGTGGAGTCATTCATAAACACCTTCTAGAGTGGAGTCATTCATAAACACCTTCTAGAGTGGAGTCATTCATAAACACCTTCTAGAGTGGAGTCATTCATAAACACCTTCTAGAGTGGAGTCATTCATAAACACCTTCTAGAGTGGAGTCATTCATAAACACCTTCTAGAGTGAGTCATTCATAAACAAGTAAGTGTTCAATTCCCTTCCTCTCTGGGTCGGAAATGAGGTTTATAGAAACCAAGGTGAAGTAATCAACATGAACATTCGCCGAGATGCACTGCCTCAGTGGTAGAAGGCGCCAAGTCCATTGAACTACTTTAAACGTAAAGCCCATAAGTTAAGAAGACAGAAGAGAAGGGAAATGAAGCAGCAACGTCTTGGAGAGAGGATGTCGTAAGAACCTCCCATGTAGCCTGACGAGGTCTGAACCCCAGTCCCCCAGTAAGAACCTCCCACGTAGCCTGACAAGGTCTGAACCCCAGTCCCCCAGTAAGAACCTCCCATGTAGCCTGACGAGGTCTGAACCCCAGTCCCCCAGTAAGAACAAATCATTCTAACACACATCTAACTGTGACGGAACACTTCAAACACATTTCTAAGTCAAAGCTCGCAAGACATGAATCGTTGGTGAGTTTGATGTTACCACGGGGGAAGGCGGAATGCAGGCAGGTTGTCGGTTGCCCCTGAGGGATATACAACACTGTTTACTACCGCCTCATTAAATTGGCCGCACATTTCACATTCAAGGAACACTCAAAGATTCCCGCCATACTGGAGGTGTGCAAGAGTGGAACAAGTGCCACGTGCTCGTGCTGTTACTCTGGTAGTGACAGATCAGCGTTATAGCAGCACACGACTTACAAACTAACAATTCTAGTATAGCAGGGGAAGAAATAACAGAACCTATTCGAACATAATTAGTGAAATTATGGAAGTTTCTAGTATCAGATGGAATAAAGACAGGGTCAGTCCAATAAAATGTTGACTGGTTCTATATGGGCAAGCAACTAACTTGTCTCTTGGGGGAAGTGAGAAGTGTGTGAGAGAGAGAGAGTCTAAGATCTGGGAGCTCGAAGGCCCCAGTGAGGGACTACAAGACAATAAAAACCTTTCAAAGTCCCCCCCCCCTGCCTCCTTACCTCTTTCTTGTATTTCCATCAGGGCCGTTCCTTCACTAGAGACTAGTCTCAATAAGACACCGACAACTGAATCGTGCCTTATTGACATAATATCAGGATGACAAGTTTTCAAATAAATAGGTAATGTCCAATTCGAAGTCCACTAAACTAAGGACAAATATTCAGGAACTGTTGATATCACCGTGTGTGGAAAATCAGACTAAATCTCTCCACTGGTGAAATATAATAGCCGGTTGCCCAACAAAATGTTTTCCGTTCCATCCCCCCTCCAGTTCCCAGTTTCTGATGTTTGTGAAACTAAAGTTCCCTCATTGAGTGTAGTAATAACCTCCACAAGCTCAGCTGATGCAAATTAGGGTCATCGTCCAGAAGAACAAAGCTCGTCATGTACTGGTGGGCGAAGGTCGGGGGGCATTGTCTCTGATCCAGTCCATGTCACCACAGCTGGCTGTAACCCGTCCCAAGACACGCGGCCCGAGGAACAGAAAGTCAGTCACCTCCTGCAAGAGGAACAGAAAGTCAGTCACCTCCTGCGAGAGGAACAGAAAGTCAGTCAACTCCTGTGAGAGGAACAGAACGTCAGTCAACTCCAGCAAGAGGAACAGAAAGTCAGTCAACTCCTGCAAGAGAAACAGAAAGTCAGTCAACTCCTGCAAGAGGAACATAAAGTCAGTCACCTCCTGCAAGAGGAACAGAAAGTCAGTCACATCCAGCAAGAGGAACAGAATGTCAGTCACCTCCTGCAAGAGGAACAGAAAGTCAGTCACATCCAGCAAGAGGAACAGAAAGTCAGTCACCCCCAGCAAGAGGATACAGAAAGTCAGTCACCTCCAGCAAGAGGAACAGAAAGTCAGTCACATCCAGCAAGAGGAACAGAAAGTCAGTCACCTCCAGCAAGAGGAACAGAAAATCAGTCACATCCAGCAAGAGGAACAGAAAGTCAGTCAACTCCAGCAAAAGGAACAGAAAGTCAGTCACCTCCAGCAAGAGGAACAGAAAGTCAGTCACCTCCAGCAAGAGGAAACAGCTCGTCGTAGCTTGTGAGCTTTGAGCGACCGGTAACTTCTAGGGGAATAGAACTCAGGACCATAAGAAACTATTACAAAATTAGTGGTCATACATTTTCCTTCGCCTGTTTAAAGAAAAATACACCAGTTTGAGAGAGTTGGCGGTCTCCTGATTAAATATTCCTTTCCTATCTATGGGAAGTGTAGAGCATCCAATCAATGTAATAGAGTAATGGCTTACATTCGGTAATTACAGCACCCATCAATTATAATGTAAGCAGCTGACTGCGCATGCGCAAACACATACAAATAGATTCACTTTTCAAAACCTCCTAGCGTTAAAATAAACAGTCAAATGTGGTCTAGCCATGACCCCCGACAAAGAGCCAATGAGGAGTACTCTCCAGTATTAGGTGTAAGACCCAGTAATGCTCAAAGCAGTGTACATAAGCCCTTGTTGCAACACAGGGCTGGAGGGTTTTACTACCGCACAATGACCTGGACTTGTTTCTAATAGCGACCATACACTTCACATTACTAACACGGTCCTTGCTTCAATACCACTTCACATTACTGACACGGTCCTTGCTTCAATACCACTTCACATTACTGACACGGTCCTTGCTTCAATACCACTTCACATTACTGACACGGTCCTTGCTTCAATACCACTTCACATTACTGACACGGTCCTTGCTTCAATACCACTTCACATTACTGACACGGTCCTTGCTTCAATACCACTTCACATTACTGACACGGTCCTTGCTTCAATACCACTTCACATTACTGACACGGTCCTTGCTTCAATACCACTTCACATTACTGACACGGTCCTTGCTTCAATACCACTTCACATTACTGACACGGTCCTTGCTTCAATACCACTTCACATTACTGACACGGTCCTTGCTTCAATACCACTTCACATTACTGACACGGTCCTTGCTTCAATACCACTTCACATTACTGACACGGTCCTTGCTTCAATACCACTTCACATTACTGACACGGTCCTTGCTTCAATACCACTTCACATTACTGACACGGTCCTTGCTTCAATACCACTTCACATTACTGACACGGTCCTTGCTTCAATACCACTTCACATTACTGACACGGTCCTTGCTTCAATACCACTTCACATTACTGACACGGTCCTTGCTTCAATACCACTTCACATTACTGACACGGTCCTTGCTTCAATACCACTTCACATTACTGACACGGTCCTTGCTTCAATACCACTTCACATTACTGACACGGTCCTTTCTTCAATACCACTTCACATTACTGACACGGTCCTTGCTTAAATACCACTTCACATTACTGACACGGTCCTTGCTTCGATACCACTTCACATTACTGACACGGTCCTTGCTTCAATACCACTTCACATTACTGACACGGTCCTTGCTTCAATACCAGGAGCATCAACTTCATAGCCACTTCCCAGAGTAGGTTTCCACCAGCCGAACTACACATAGTTCTGACAGGAACTAGTCTGAACCAAGGTATTGTGTGTCAGCTATGGGCGGCTATTTTCGTGGTCATTGAAGTCACAAACCATACAACACGGACTTGTTAGTTGAAGTGTGTTATACGACATGACTATGTGAATCCACGCTCCCCGGAAAATGAATCTGAGATGTTTGTCTGATTGTATTACTTCAAATCTACTTGACTTAACGTTACATATCCATGCGCAGCGCATAAACAACTGTTGAAACAAGACAGATTCAGTTATAAAGTTGCTCCTGTCCTGATACTACATGGATCACTCAATTAACAAATGCAAATCGCACCAACGAGGTAAAGACGAGAATCGGGCGTCTACACATCAGAAGTTCGCCCTTATGGCCAACACGGTCTGCCAACCTTGCCGAGAATGAGCTACCGCCGTTACGGTGGTAACAATTCCTTGGTAGTGTTGGCAGCGGTAGTGATTACAGGGCATAACGATCGTTTATCATCAGCCAAATCGACACTTTCATACGCTGCGGTGTTCGAAATGGACTTGAATGGTTCATGGTAAACGTAGCATCAATATCGCATGGAGGGGATGATTCCCCCTCCTGGTATTAATTTACTGGATATGTAGATTTTATTGCAGAACGCTCACATAGTACAAATTAATGCAAGCATGGTGTCTACTCAACTTGACCAATGAAATCCCCGACCTTTCTCCCTGATTTACCCTGATCATTTCCTAAAATCCCCGACTAAAAAGTATGTCACACATCCTTCTAACTTCCCCCTACCCCTCGTTTTTCTATTAATCTTTTTTTATGAATAATAAAAAGTTTTAAAATTGAAATAAACATGTTTTTAAAATTTGTATTAACATTGTTTACTAGGAATTAAAAATATATTACACAGCTACAAAAAAAAAATTATGACAGTTTGAATCACATAATTTACTGATTTAATTATGATTATATTTCATATTTTGAGTAAAATAACATTTTCCCGGATTTTTATTGTAATTTACCAAATTCCCGACTTATTCCCGTTTTTTCGCGATCACTTCAAATTCCCGGCTAGTTCCCGCTTTCCCTGATTTTCCCGGATGGTAGACACTCTGTGTAAGTGGTGGCGTTCTGTTGTTTTGGGTCAAGTTTTTTTAAAAGTATGTTGATAGATACCAGAATGAGTGGATATTAAATACCCGAATTTAACCGAAACATTCTGGTATCCGAACTAACGTATCAAAGTGAGCATCGCAGCTGTGGGACATTCCTGAGTTGTCCCGTGCAACGAAAAGATCGTGTTTATTCCAACAACCGTGGAAACCACTTACAAAAGGAACTACTTCAACTGTAGTCAATAAGAGACAAGATTCTGGTTGCAGCCATCAACCCTTGCACCTCCACACAGGGGTTTACAATCAACATCAACCCCAACAGAAAGCGGGTCAGCCAATGTCTCGCTAAATATAACGTTTGTATTCATCCTGACAGAAGGAACAAATGAAACCAAACCTCTTGACGTTTGTCATACAAACACATTCTGGAATGTTGACTGACTTGGAGCTTCTTGAGATGTGGGACGGAAACATTTTATTTTACTATTTCCGAGAAAAAAATAAAAATGAAAGTTTTGGGGAATTATAGTACAATCGAGATATTCCAAGTTTTAACAGTTCGGTATAATTTATTCTAAGGACATTAACACCAGAAACGTTATCAAAGCAAAGCAATAGCACTTATGTAACGACTGCAGTGCCCGGTGGTTGAATGCGTAACTAACATTGAGTCTGCTGTATAATGGATATATTAATATTTCCTATCCATTTCCCCTGAAATGTTAACAAATTTTAACAAATAATAACTGAACAATGAGAAACTTGTCATGTACAGTCAATCAAATCTTAAAACATTCCGTTAAAAATGTGTCAGTGTAATTTGTTATTGAAGCTTGACATAAAACCACCGCGTGTTGAGTACTGACTGTACCATCAGAGAATGGTGTGTACAATATGATATTTCCCTCCCCTCTCCCAAACCAGACCCTTCATCATGTCCATCCAAACTTGGCCCGGTACACACACACACACACACACACACACACACACACTACCAGTGATGGTCCACCCCTGACCAAATGGAACACAAAGAACGAACATTAAACTACGATTTAGATAATGACCCCATGTTTTGAAAATATCTTCAGAACAAAGAACTCTTGTCAGTTGAACTGTGTGTGGAGACTACTACGTCACAGGTGGTTTCGTGGGTCCTGGCTCCCTGCGGACCACCCAGGAACAATATGGTCTATTACTGCATCAGGACACGTCCCTTGTATACTAGGGTCGTCACACAACTGTGCAGGAACAATAGGGTCCATTACTGCATCAGGACACGTTCCTTGTATACTAGGGTCGTCACACAACTGTGCAGGAACAATATGGTCCATTACTGCATAAGGACACGTTCCTTGTATACTAGGGTCGTCACACAACTGTGCAGGAACAATATAACCTATTATTGTGACACAATTTCCTTTGACATTTCTCTTCATCTTCCTGTTTCCTTGTCTTTTAAAGTTGCTGATAAACCATTCTGGCAGTTTACAGTTCACATTGTATATTGAGTTTGTTCTACTTAAATATCTGGCAAAATATTTCGAGGTTATTTTCTCCAAAACTTGAGTTTATAAAATAGCAAATTCCTAACATATCAATGCTGTGCCCATTTGAGAGAAGATTGACCATCCTTAGTTACCTTTTCCTCTGCAAGAGAGCAGCGGTAAGCTCGCACACTCGTTCAGCGACCAGGGTATATGTTCCTGGAGGGAGCAGCGCTAAACTCACACCCTCGTTCAGCAACCGGAGTATAAATTCCTAGAGGGAGCAGCGCTAAACTGGCACCCTCGTTCAGCAACCGGAGTATAAATTCCTAGAGGGAGCAGCGCTAAACTGGCACCCTCGTTCAGCGACCAGGGTATATTTCATAGAGGGAGCAGCGCTAAACTGGCACCCTCGTTCAGCGACCAGGGTATATTTCCTAGAGGGAGCAGCGCTAAACTGGCACCCTCATTCAGCGACCAGGGTATATTTCCTAGAGGGAGCAGCGCTAAACTGGCACCCTCGTTCAGCAACCAGGGTATATTTCCTAGAGGGAGCAGCGCTAAACTGGCACCCTCGTTCAGCAACCAGGGTATATATTCCTAGAGGGAGCAGCGCTAAACTGGCACCCTCGTTCAGCGACCAGGATTTATATATTACCAGACTGAGTGTTGCTGACGAGGTTATTAATGGTTAATATAAGGGACCAGGAATAAATAAATGAGGCTGAATCTTTGATTAGTCACACCGGATAAAATATGGCTCACTTGTACACACTGCTCCAATAAAATAGAGCCTCTGACAGAAGAGTATGTGCGCATGTGCCGGAAACAAAATGACTACCTCTAGGAGCAGAGCATTCAGGCTGTGTAACTAGGTCTATTCGTTACTTGACCAGAGTGTACCTACGAGACAATCTACGTCACAAGAAAGAATCCTGGTAAAATAAACCAGGGTCTACATCTTGATAAGAATGATTTGGTTGTTTCAAATACTCAAATTACAGATACAAATATTACAAATCATTTTATACAAAATACAATTAAGATGATAGTAAATTACAAAGTGTTCGATACAGAATAAACCAAATGCTACGTCAGAATCATTCACACTTTCTAATAGATTCCGTTGATTAGAAACAACAGATTTTAAAATTGACTCAGTAAACTACCCTAAAGTAGCTTTTTTTTTCCATAAAAATAACATAATTTTCTGAAAATTGAAAAATGACACCTAGACATGAGAATCGAACCCGGGACCTTTGGCTGCGTACGCCAATGTTCTAACCACTGAGCTATCCAGGAATCGTTCCGTGCCCAGGGTCATTCTTCACTCATATTTTAAGGCCTGGATTCCTGGATAGCTCAGTGGCTAGAGCATTGGCGTACTAAGCTAAAGGTCCCGGGTTCAATTCCCGTGTCCAGGTTTATTTTTCAATTTTCAGAATATTATATCTAGATGGAGTAATCCTCACTAAAAGAATAAATAAGAGCTTTGGATATTTGATTCTTAAACATAATTTTGATAACTTTAATGTTTTTTTTCTGAGCAAAATTATATTTAAGGAATGTTTCAAATGTGCGTTCGAAACATTCTTCGTGTATAAGTTTTGAGACAAAATTATAAGGCCTTTCTTTATTTATATGTTTTCAAAAATCATACATTAATAAATTAACTTCGATTTTAGAGCTTGATCCAAATATCAAGTTTGAATGAAATTCATTGAAGCTCCAGGAGCAGACATAATGGTAAGAACTACATTTTGAGCTCTGGGGCACATAAAACATAAAAGAGCCATCATAATGTGAGATCAAAAATATTCCAGATTACAACACATTCTCTATATAAGAAAGTGAAACCCCCGATCAAAGATAAATGTTATTAAATCCATACATTGTGTTTATTATATTTTATAGGCATTGTTTTTACAACTCATGGCAGGTTTTTGAACTGATGACCGTGTTGTAATGTTGTAATGTTGTAATGTGGCTCCCATGTTCATTTAACTACACTAGCTGCAACAAGTTGAACACATGTTGATAACATAATATTGATATGATGGTTCTAGACTACGTTGGTAATGTTATTTTACAACACGGCCCCCCACAAAGGGAACAGGGGGGGGGNGGGGGGGGGGGGGGGGCTCTAGTCTGGGGGCCCAACGTGGTGGGTCTGACCACCCCTTCAGAAAATGAAGTAACATGTCTGTAATTAACCATTTTTATAAAGCTCTGCTAATGACAATGTTTTGGCACAAAATATTAGCAAGTATTGACAACAAGAACGTTGTCATACAAGGTAAAGGAATATCCTTCGATGTCGAGACCGCACTTACTGAGAGAGATGTAGCACTTACTGAGAGAGATGTAGCACTTACTGAGAGATGCAGCACTTAAGTGAATCGTGGGAAAGTGTTGTTCAAGAGGCAAAAGTAGTTGCTGAAGCAGTAGGAGGGCAATCTCAATTTCCCGAAAACCAAAAAAAACGTCTAAAGAGCCTGAACAAGATTTCAGAATTTCCGTAGTTTACCCAATATTGGCTTTTATTATCAATGATTTAAATACAAGATTTGAAGCAGCAGATACCATTCGTGAAATTATTCTCACCCAATTTGAACTTCCAGAACTTATACGATGGTCAACTCACGGCAAAAGCAGCAAAACTTGTAAATAACATTTGAGAAAGATCTATCAAAAACTTACCACACAAATACTTCGCCTTAAAAGTATTCCCAAAGAAGTTTTTGGCACTTAAAGAAGCCTGATTAGACCTATGAACACAAAACTGCAAGGTATGGTTGTCAATATCTGCCTCCCCATTAAAGTGTCTTGTGCAGTACCAGTTACTGTTTCTTCAGCAGACAGGAACATTCATTGCAAAGAACACCTGGTCAGGAGCCACTTAATCATCCAGCAATGTTGTGTATCGAAAAGGATCCGAGCAAGTTGATTTTACTGAA
>CABFWB010007427.1:0-24865 GCA_902151455.1 Timema bartmani | reverse complement strand
GGACAAAAGCCGGCAGCAGTAGCTGGGCTTAGAGACAAAACAAAGAGGAAACAGGAAGTAGAGCGAAAGGAAGAATGATAAATAGAGAAAAGAAATTTTGGTTACGTACACAACACAGCCGTACCTATCAAAACTTTGAAGTAACACATTATTTATGTTTGTAGGCTTTAAAATGTGTTTTTATTTTCTCACGTAGAAATCGTGAAAATTGTCTGCTCCGAGATTATGACGGAGCTCAATATTTTATGTTCACGCGAACTAGAAAAAATTGATTCTTAATTTCTTTTATTTCTGTCTCTCTGTATCTGGGATTACAACAAAAACCATTTGATGAATTTTGTTACTACTTTGAGACAAAATCATAATCTTAATTCTAGCTCGACAACTTAGGCTAGTTTAATAATAATTTATTTTTGAAGACAAAAAAATTGTCGAGGTATTTGACATGATTAATAACACTGTTTACTTCTCTTTAAAGTCAAATTAGCTACATTTTCAAAATGACTAATAATTTTGGTCAAAATTAACAATTTATTAAGTGTGTTCCAGAACAACCAAATAACATTGTATATTTCTCTGAGTAAAACATATTTAAGGCGAATTTTTGGAAATGTTGTTTCAAACTTTAATAAATTGCTTGTATGAAAAAATATGAACGAATATGTCGCACTTTTTTTTTCATGGGAGTGGTTATAACTATAAGTAACACAAACTAAGGTTAAATAACCTTGTTGAGAACCTTATAATAATGTATGCATGCACAATGCCTTATTATTTTATAGCTGCTAACTATTTTTACAGCTGTAAGATATAGTTATTTTTAATCAGAATTTAATCTTGATTAAAGCATTAGTAAGCTACATAGAAAATAATTTTTTCCTCCATGCCTTATTCACCATGCAGGCTACCCACCTTTAACTAGCTTATTTTATGGATATAGAAGGTATTATTTAAAGGAAATGTAAAAGCATTTATCAGTAGGGAAATTGGTAATCTATTTAAGGAAAAACAATCTCAATACACAGAATTGGAATTTGAACCCTGACCCCCCATCCCCTTCAAACCCAGACAAGATTATCTATACTTGAAGTGAGCAGCCCTGTTGCCAATCGCTACAATCGCGAATTGGCCATTAAAGTGTGGTGAATTTTAATTTGCCAGTTCTCAAAGAAAAATAATCTTTTTATCGATGGTGTATGCTGGTTATAGCTTGATATTTCCTGCATATCAATGAAAGCATTCCACTTTCTGAATCATGATATTGATGCAACACTAATTCGTTTGATCTTGTCTTCTGATAAAAGCATTGTCAAATTTCACATTTAACTGTCTTACATTTTCAATTTTAGCGATTTTCATCATCTGCAGTGGCTTAGTCAAAGTGTACATGTATGTCTTTAATAAGCTTGTTCAAACAGTTTGTAATGTTTTAAATGTTCGATTGAGAAACATAATTTCTCCAATTTTACATGGTGCGGCGAATTTCACTTCTCATTTGCCACATCTGTGTTNCTGTCTTAAATTTTCAATTTTAGCGATTTTCATCATCTGCAGTGGTTTAGTCAAAGTGTACATGTATGTCTTTAATAAGCTTGTTCAAACAGTTTGTGTTGTTTTAAATGTTCGATTGAGAAACATAATTTCTCCAATTTTACATGGTGCGGCGAATTTCACTTCTCATTTGCCACATCTGTGTTGAAACGTATGTAGAACATCTCGGATCTAGACACTTAGCGTGCCCACCAATGAAGGTGAGAATATATTTGGAGTTCCCAGAGTAAGTATGGGTAGAGGAGGAAAAATTCAAATTAATGGATACAAATCTTTCAAAAAAACTCTTTATTTGGCCATTAACAAAATTAAAAAAAAACTAAAACATGATCAGATAGGTAACTGTAAGCTACTCGTATCGGTGGTCATGTCGACAGTGGCGTAACTCTATTCTTGTGAAGCCCCTACCTCCCTTTTTATCACGAGGGGGATGCAACGGTGTGAATAGCGCCGGATGTTGGCAGCTCCGTGAAGGGAAGTGACGTCACTGTCGAGTAGTGATGGCGCCCGCTTGTTTCTTCACTTCCCCCCTGGGAGGAAGGGTGGTAAGCGCTCTTCGACGCTGTTTTGACGCCGCGACGCGTGTGATGGGAGAGAGGAAATTACTTCCCTTCTCAACCTACCAAATCCTACACAAGTATCCTTGAAAGAGAGAGAGAGAGGGATTGAACGATAATTAAATGTTACCTCGAGATTTGACAGGGTGAACAGATGGGTTGCATCCGCGTGGTTAGGGAGACTAACTACATGGCAAGGCGGTACTGGAGCCTCATTGCATCCCCATTGCACGAATCGGATTTATTTAGTGCACTGCGTTCACTACATTCAGATTATATAGATTTCCAAACAGTAATCATCATTGTCATAATATCTGTAATGACATCACTGGCAGGTGTAGTGGTTAAAGTAAAGCTAAAATATTTTAAAACTATGATTAATCTAGCAGCTGGTGTCATTGGAACTAATCTAATTTCACTATAAATTATTATTTTTCTGACTAAAAAATTGTTCTTTTTATTTAAGTATTTTTTTCTTTGATTTTAAACATCCTCATTGCACGAATCGGATTTATTTAGTGTACTGCGTCCACTACATTCAGATTATATGGATGTCCAAACAGTAATCATCATTGTCATAATATCTGTAATAACATCACTGACAGGTGTAGTGGTTAAAATAAAGCTAAAATATTTTAAAACTATCATTAATCTAGCAGCTGGTGTCATTGGAACTAATCTAATCTCACTATAAATTATTATTTTTCTGATTAAAAAATTGTTCTTTTTATTTAAGTATTTTTTCTTTAATTTTAAACATATTAAAGCTATTTTGAAAAAAAAGTTCTAGATTTGATTCGTGAGAACTATGTAACTAGTGATGTGAGGGGGAGATAATAACTGACTCACACGCGATAGTTCCTGAACTGGTGGAGGGATAAACTGCAAGATGTATTTCGGTCGCGAGAGATTAAATTCTCGAATGACTGAACCACAAGATTTAGTTCGCGGAATGAATGAACCCCAAGAAGTAATTCGCGAACGACTGAA
Organism: Timema bartmani; assembly: GCA_902151455.1. Taxonomy (NCBI): domain Eukaryota; kingdom Metazoa; phylum Arthropoda; class Insecta; order Phasmatodea; family Timematidae; genus Timema; species Timema bartmani. The sequence goes on along the minus strand of CABFWB010007427.1, from coordinate 21,767 downwards.
TCACAATAAGTTGTTCACGAAAGACTGAACCACAAAAAGTAGTTCGCGAACGAATGAACCATAAGAAGTAGTTCGCGAATTATTAAACTAGATAAATGGACTGCTCATTTCAGCGAACTAAATCACTTTGAACTGTTCCCAATAGTTAACTTACTGTACTGCCCATTTCTAAACAAATAGAGAGAGTAAAGCTGGGAATTCTGGTGAGAATGCCGGGGAGTGCGTCCACTGATCCGCATCGCTTGTATCCTACGCATCGTACGCATCGCACGCTTCGGATTTTAGTCTGTCTCACGAAATTCCATCGGCATTGCAGATATCCGATGCGTACAATGCGGATCAGTGGACGGAGTCTCATTAAAAATAATGCAAAGAATTCAAAAAAATCCAATTCATGCATCGCGGACCTTTACAGGTTCAGCAATCCTTGGAATATCCTCACGTTTAATAATTAATCTACAGTAAGTTGTACTGTGGGATTGATGATTTACGATTCCTCTTTATTACTTACGGGATTTATATAATTCCTTTGTTAATCAGTAGAATATTATGGATACCTTCTCTGTATCACCGTGTAGTTTTCATAGCCATTATCATTGGACCCAACTATGAATGATCAAACATGATGTCCTCTGACTCAATTACTAATAAGTACTTATAAATTTAACAGTTTAATGGATCACAAATTGCGTGTGAAGTCTAATCTTAAGTATTTTATAATAATTTTATACATAGTTAATTATAATCACAATATTCCCACATACACCTTAAATGTATTGCATTAATTACATCTTTGTATTACACCTTCATTAATTACATTAGGTAGCTGGGCTGGTGTCATCTACTTTATTTAACGAGTAGGGTCTACTCCATCATTTTGTAACCATAGGATTAGTATGAATTTTAAACAAAGAAACCCTGAATCTTTATCTTCTTTGGCTTCAATCTTACCAGAACTAGAACTAGAGTTTCCATGCTTGAAATGGTAGGACAAAATTACAGATACAAGCATTGATAACGTAGTTGGTTGGTTTTAAAAGCGTTCGTCTTTACAATATAAGATATTATGTTCGTTAACATACCCAGAGAGATGGAATTTTGCCTCATTTGATCCAAGAAATTTATTCATGACATCTGGATCTTCATTTAACATATGTATTAACTTCCAACAAAATTATAATTGATAGACCAAGAGGCCTGCTACGTTATCTAACAGCACCCGTCTACTTTCTATAGAAAAAACTGAAGTATAAAGTGTGTCAACAAACTTCATACCATCACGGAGTTGAAACAACGCATCTCTGATGAGATTGGAGTGGTTTAGACAAGTTTTAGACATTTATCTCAAGTTTGGAGTGCAATAACGTATTTTTATCACGGAAGCTATTAAAAAAAGTTACTTTAAAAAAACCAAGAAAAGATTAATGAATTGCATTGTAGGGATGTTTTTCAACTGAAGGTGTTTTCTTTTAATTAAACCCGAGTTCTCCACAATGACGATATTAAAAACGTCACACTCCATTGTAACATCCTGCTACACGTTGAAGGTTGTTTGGAATCCCTCTTCACTTAGGTGCCGGAGCTTGAAAACTCTACCGAGGAAACCTCCAGAGAATCTCCAGTGTACGTGTCAGCGCAGTCATTGCCAATTCCTCTTCCCCTGCTGGGTTAGACTTCCCGCGAGGCTGAGACTTGGAACATTTCGTGGGGGGGGGAGTCTTTGATGTCGACTTTGACATGTAAATCTTGGCAGGTTTCAGGCGGCGCTCTTGAGGGGCTGAGGGGGTTGTTGGCTCGTGCCTTGGACAGAACAATAGCTCGGTTTAATTAGTAGAGAGGAAGGAGGGTGGGGTTAGGAGAGGGACACTCGGCGCAGAGATTCCAACATGAGGTTTGGGACAGGGATCTGGCTGCTGACGGGGAGGTCAGAGCTCGAATCACAACCGGTTGTACTGAGGGTAGATTTCTCACTTTCTCTTCAAGCAAATACAGGCACATTTTAACTAGATCTTAGCTTCATAATCTCTACCTCATTAGCTTGATTAAATGTTGTTAGCCCGGACGGGGAGTAAAAAATGTCGTAGATAAGAACCTGTTAGGGTCAAAATGTAACAACCTGACTTTTAAAAGTCACAACCACCTACTTCGGTGGCCGTATGGTCTAAGGAGTCACCCTCGTGTTAGACTAGACGGCCGATGATAGGGAGATTGGGGCTCGAGTCCCGGTCGGGTACGCTGAGGGTGTTTTTCCCCAAAATAATTTTCCACTCTCCCTCCACACGAATGTTGGTACACTTCCTCTAAATTCAACCTTCCTCATCTTTAACTCATTAACGTAATTAGTACATATGCGTACAACCTGAACAGTTAGTAATACGCTGTGCTAAAAGAAAAGAAAGAAAAGTCACAATCTGGTCTAAGCTGCGTTCCAGAGATGCTTTGAATTCCTTAAGTCAAATTATTTAAAGTAAAGTCGAATCCATAGCGATCACTGAATGGTCCAGTGTTTAAGGTTCACACTACATTTGTTTACTATTGATGGATAGGTCATGGTTCAAAAATTTGAGCTGAGTGTCTTAGAAGGTTTTTCCAAATGATATATTGGTTTTTTTTCATCCTTTCTTCACGATTTTGTGGGTACATTGGCTCTAAGCTATCCTTATCTTAAACTTCTAAAACAAGTTGTCAATAGTTCTTGTGTTAACGTGCTGGGACTGATTAAATATATATATATATATATTTTACAACGCTCTTATATTAATTTATAGAGAAAAATCACTTTTAACTGATGTTTTTATTTGATATTATAAATAAACTGTTCATGTTAGTAAAACTATAAATACATTACTTCTATAAAAAAAAATACTTAAATTTTAATTTTGAAGAAATTTCCTACCCGTACTCCAATAGGGAAGGTGTGGTCCACCCCCCTTAAGAGCTGGTTATTTGTTTAGGTCTATTCCTCTTCACCCCTAGACTACCCCCTTGCATGGGGTGTAGCGTGATTAATGGTTTAGAGGGCTCTACTTTATAGCAAGGTGTGTTTCTAGAGGAAGCTGCGTCCACTGATTTGAGGTGTTTTAGGGTGCGTCGGAGGCGTTCAGGCCTAGTGCACACCTACATACATAACATAAGAAGACAAAATATATGTTATCATTTAATATCAAAATTATGTTGAGTTCTCACTAAAACCTGTTTCCATGGTGGAGTGTTTGTGGAAACTCTCTAAAACTGTCGTTCCCAAACTTTTCCATATCGCAGATCCTCTGAATCCAATGATAGCTCACCACAGCTTGTGAGATTAAATTAAAGACCTACACACACATTTATACAATCCTATTTACAGTACGTAGCCCATTTAATATTAATAAAAGATAAAACGTGTTTAATTGGACAATAATTGAAAAAACAGATATTTAAGAAAATTGTGAATAGTGAATATTTATTATATGATGTTAAAATACAACTAAAGAATAGCTTAAAAATCCGGATTTGTTTCGCGGACTCCAGGTTGTGAACCTCTTCTCTAGCAGTATTAAATTCCGTGATAATATCCCTGGGTATGTGTTAGTTCTAGTACCCAACTATTACAACTCCTGGGGGTAGTTTTGGGTATTTAGGGTTGATGTTCTAGGTTAAGTTAATTTGTACGATCAATTTTCATAGGAAGGGACTTTTATAAAGTATAAACATCTTTTTCACGGCAAACATTGATAACATCTCACCAGAGGTAGTATTTTTTATAGGTTTTCTCTAGCACCACGTGTTACTACCCATTAAGTGACCTGGTGGTCTAGGGATAAGGTGTCAGACTTCTGTGCTGGGGATCCGGGGTTCAATCCTCAGTACCGGCACAGATTTATCTGATTGCTAAACCTTTCCTTCACCTCTGACAATAAATTTATTAATCACAACTTGTGAATGTGTGGAATGCCAGGCCTCCACCGTGGTTCGGATATCCACGTTAAACTGTAGGTCCTCCATTTCATCTCACAATCACTCTACCAGTACATATTAGCGTAAGTGCGTATAACCCGAACGGGTAATAAGACGCGGTGCTAATAATAACAATAATAATATTAATAATAACCGTTCGGGTTATACACTTAGGTACTAATTACGCTAATGGTTTGTGGGATTAGGAAGGCTATAATTAGAGGAAGTGTACACGCATTTGCATGGAGGGAGAGTCAAAAACCACCCTCAGTACACCCGACCAAGATTCGAACCTCGATCTCCCCATCATCAGCAGTTTAGACTACTGTGAGAGGATCGCGTTAGACATGCGGCCACTGAAGCAGGTTTTATGGGTATTGATAATAATATAATTAATAGCTGTAGTTTACAGGGTTTGACGTGAACATATATCTCTTAAATTATAGCTGTCAGATAAGGTCCTATGTATGTGAACTAGACTATTCCCATACATTTATGAATGTGTTTGTCCTGTTACCCAGATATTACATATGCTGGTATAAGTATTGGGTGTTAATGGTTGATGTCCTAGGCTAACTTAACATTGAACAGTACGTAGCTTGATAACACAACTAGGTGATTAGAAAGTTCCTATTAAATACTCGACATGAAATTGTATTAAAAGAGCAAATCACTACCATCTAATATTGCAGCTTGGGTTTACCTCCATTTCAAGGACATGAGAGCGCACGATTATGGTGGGGATCATCATAACCCAGTCACTTTATTACCCCTGCAGTAGTATCCACTCCCCCTCTCCCCTACCCCTTCATAGCTCCCTGAGAGGACTCTAACTGCTAATTTGAGAGTTAATGTTCATTATCTTGCTTACTTATCTAGTAGAGCACTAAAAACGGTGATGTCTGCAGAAAATAGTCTTAAAATAGAAATAAGTCAAATGTATTCCTAAAACTAGTCAAAGAGTCGCTTCATTGTTCTTTCTATTGCAAAGAGCGGATACACTGTAGTTTTGTTTAATTAGTAACTCTAAGAACCTTAATAGATTTTAAATCTTTGTTCCTAACAAAATAACTTTTATCATCAGTATTAAATACTGGCATTATATTGGTGTCTACCTGAACCTAGTGATAACGTAGACAAAGGCATTAGTCTAGTCTTGTCTGGTTTTGGTGGGTGACAGAGAGGGGGATATTCGAATCCTAACGGAGTGTATTAAGGGTGTGTAATTTTTCCTTGTGGGTTTCCTTACGATTACCTCCACAGTAATTGCGGGTGCACAACCTCAACAATTTGACTTGTCTCATTCCTACTCCACTAAATTTTGAAATTTGGATGCTTCTACAAGCCACTTGAAGTGTTCTCTTTTGGAAATCTTAATACCTCTAGAAGCTTTTTGTGTGGTCCTCCTCTGTAAACATTTTATTATACTAGATTATTTTAGAATCTAGAATCTATTTAGAGCCGCTGACCCTCCAGAAATCTTTTGAAATCTTAGCATCCCTAGAAACTATTTAGTATGGCCCTCACCTAGAATTAGATAACTTTTATACAAGATATTTATGGGGGCCTTCTCCAGTAACATTTTGGAAAATTGGTTGACTCTAGAAGATATTTGGAGTCTGCTTGCGTGGAAAAGCTTTGAAAAATCAAAAGTCTCTTGAATCTATTTAAAGCGGGCCTCTTCCGCCAAATTTTGAAAAATTGATTTCCCTCATAAGCTATTTTGAATAATTCTCCTTGTTGCAATTTTTATGATTGGGTCTCTCTAGCATCTATTTAGAGTCTTCTCCCAACAAATTTTTTAGAATTATATGTCTCTAGGAGTTAAATACAAGGCCATCTTTCAACTTCATATTAGATAATATCAGAGGAGAATGAAATAAATGTAAAGGGGCACAAGTTTAACCCAGGAGAGGGAGGAGTTAATTTCAGTTAGGGGTGAGGGGGGGACAAGTTCTTTCCAGAAGGGGAATACCCTCCTCCCCGCTCTCGGTTTCTAAACCAATGATTGAGTTTTTTTAAACCTTTTTTGTCATTTTCACAAAATAAAAGTAATGTTCAAAAATCGAATGTAGCTTAATTGACCATAAAAATGTTATGCACATTATCAAGTATTTAAATTGAATTTCATTTACTGGCCGACTCTCTTTGTGTGCTAAATTTAGTTTAAATACAAAACTTGAAACTTTAAGCCGTGAAACTTCCATACTCTTTGAAAGGAAGGACAAGACTTGACCTAACCAACGATATATTTGTGACAAACGCCAGTAAGTTCTTCATTAAGGAGCTCCAGCTGGTGGGCTGTTACTTAATACGAATAGGCATTTTATTGACTGACTTTTTTTTTTCATCTTATACATTTTTTAAACCTATGAATCTGTATCTTGGGCCCGGACCTCTGGAAGTACCGGGCCTTGTACCATGGTATCAATATCCCCCCCTCCCCCACCATCGTGGTGGGCCTGACCGGACGTCTTAGAATGGGAAACCACTGGTGCTAGTAAATAAGTTTTAATGCGTTGACAAATTATGTAAATTTACTTCACTTATCAAAGGGACATTATCATGTCTTTTTACTTTTCAAAAAAGAGAAAGTAAATATTAATTTGTGGTTTTTTTTGTTTGTTTTTTCACCTGGTGACCATAGGGAATCTTATCATTTATGTGCCACCAAAACCATAAAATTGGCCTCTACCATTTCTGTATGTCCCCATGTTTTTCTGTTTGCCTTTTTCTGGGCCTACAGCCAAAACAATTTGATGGATTTTGTTTTAACTTGATATTCATATGTTAAATAGCCATACCTAATGGAATATTTTGCGGCTCATGTTAGAGACTGGTATTTGCGTGAATCGCCCAAGAACAATTCAGAAACTTCAAGAAAGAAATGTGGTGGAAGTTAAAGCAATTCAACAAGAAACATTGTGCAAAGTCATGTCTTTCGAGGAGCGCATACAAAAATGTATTGCACACAATGGTGGCAATTTTAAAAACTTTTTTATGATTAATTCAAGGGTTTGTAAAAAAATTTCATTATTTTGTTGTTATTTTAAGTTTAATTTGGAGCAATTAGTAGTTAAACTAGTTAATATATAGTGTTACTAAATGTGCCAACACTTTCTGACCCACCCTATGTATGGGAAAGTAAGTACGACTGAGTAGTAACGTTATTTCTAGTAGGTAGCTTTTCCCCGTAGCTGTTAGCACGTGTGCCAAGGTATCAAGTTAATCTAGTATTGTATCTCTGGGACAAAGAGGTTATAGTTCAAATCCCAGCTGATTGTACCAAAAGTGCTTTTTCCTTATGATTTGCCAATCTACCTCCGCATAAATAGGGATTCATTTCCTATCAATTACAACTTTATCATCAACACCCCATTAGAGTAATTAAATACGAATAGCTTGGATCAATGAAAAAAATATTTTATGATTAGTTTTCCAACAGTCAGAAAAAGGCCGAAGTTGCCATGAGCCAACTACTATAGCCGTAATATGAAATCGGATGATATAAAATGAATAGATGAGGCTTTCATAAAAGAACTGTTAGTTTCCATTTGTTTATGACAGGTCTGTGAGGGAAAAAAAAAAGATGAGTGTAAGCTTGATAAACGACGTAAGCAGACATTTTGCAGCCCTACCCCGCTAATCCCCTTTCCCACCTCAATAATAAAAAAAAACTTTCGTAGCGTCCTGTTCAATAATGTTATGTTCCTGTTGTAGCTCCCTTTCCCATTTTATCCTAGCCCAGGCGCCGGCAACTGCGTCAATTGAGCGTGACTCTCACTTTGTACCCCCTAACCCCCCTTCTACATCATCCCTCTTCTTCTAACCCTCCCCAACGACCCTCTAACTACCCCCCTTTACCACCGTCACTGAAAAAGCAGGCGACTCTCAAATACGCGCCATAGTTAATTTATCGAGTTTCGCTGTCATAATGAAATTGCTGTGAAACTGTTGGGGAGGGAGGTAGGAGGGGGATGAAGTGTGTGACCTTAGCGCCATCATAACGGTGCTCTGAGTATCGTAGTGGAAGGCGTTATAGTGTGGATAACGGATACAACACCGATAAACCTTTAAAAAAAACCTAAGGGTATATAAACTATTTCTAAATGGTTTCCCACTCTCTCTCTCTCTCTCTCTCTCTCACACACACACACACGCGCGCGCGCGCGCAAATGTGGGTGCATTTTCTCAAAACCTTCACTATTCACCCTTCTCCTTACTACCCCTATAATGTGAATATGTGGTGTACAAGATAAACACTTAAAGCGGAAACGGATCGTTTGCATCCCACTTAACGGGGAGCGTTAGCGCCGTGTCTTACTACCTTTTACAGGTCATACGCCTATGTAGGCCTACTAATTACGCTAATGTGTTAGGGATGAGGGAGGTTAAATTTAAAAGGAAGTGAACCCACATTTGCTTGGAGGAGGAATGAAAAAAACATTTTGGAAAACTACCCTCTGTACATCTGACCAGGATTCGAAACCCTATCTCCCTGTCATCGGGTGTCTAGTTTATCGCGAGAGTAACACCTAGATTATGCGACCACCGAAGCAGATGTAACAAGAGATTGATTATTACCTATCAGTGTTTGTAACAGTGCTCGCTAAAAATGAAGTACTAAAAAAAAGAAGGAATATAAATAAGTGAACGATAAAGAAAATACTAATAATTGGGGTTTTTAAGAAAATATATCATTTTGGTTATATTCATTAAATAACTGACTAGAATGAGAGATTTCAACGTCATTTTAAAAAGGATTGATTTTTTTTATATACGTTTAAAAATTTTGTTTATCAAATTAAATGGTAAAATGAAATATATCTCAATAACCTTGCCCAGACGAATAAGATAACATTGAATTATTTTTTTTATAGTTTTAAATTTTGTTGGAAAATTGAACCCTTTTATTCAACCAAATTTTGTTCTAAAATAAACAACGATTTTCAGAAATTGTTAACATTTTATTTTGAATAAAAACCAAATTAATGTATTTATTTTACTAATAAAGCATTAAAAACTGTAATTAATACTCTATTTTTTTTATAAAATAATGCAAATCCTATTAAATTTCCCAAATAACGTTTATATTAGAACACAAGTTTGTTTATAAAGTGAGTACAAATGGTTTCCCATTAAAAAAGTAAAATGTCCTTTTGAACATCCTCAGATAACCCACAGCGATAGTTTAATAAAATGAAACGGTACTTAGTCCCTTCTAGCCCACAGATCCTTACAAAATTCTCCTCTACACGAGAAGTTCCCCTGAGTGAGATATCCTCCCCTCCCCCACAAACCTACCCGCTTCCTCTTTCCCTTAACTCGCCGACATTTCCACGGGAAACACGTTTTCTCTCAAAGTTTCCACAGAATGTATTTCCAAATGGCCGCGACAGTAAGCGAGGCTCTTCCTAGCAAGCCTCTTCCAACAATTTCATAGACGTATCATAGAATCATATCACGAATGACTATCACGGTAAAAACGTGGGAGATTGGATTTTATTTTGTTGTAAACATTAATAAAGTTTGACTATATTATTAGTAATAGTTCCCGCATATGTTAGGCACAAAAAACAAGACGTCAGTCTCGTATGCTCTGGTTTAACGGTGAAGGTGGGATCTCTAATACCAGCTCGGTGTATTGATTTATATTATATATTTTCTTAAATTGCTTCACTTCCTCCATCCACCAGATCATGGTTGCAGTTCCTCTATATTCTACCTTCAACATTACAACCTAAATTAGCAGTAGATATGCGAGTATCTTGTTGGGTTGTAAGATACTAAACATATAATTAGTATTATTTTATTGGTAATCTTATCTACTAATGGTGAGAGATGTATAGTATTAATATATTAAAGTAGTTTTAATAACTTTTAACTGTAACATAATGTCCTTTCTAGAGTAATTTTACTACCCCTCCGACCCGCTTCTGTGGCCACGTGATCTAACGCGCTATTCCATGAGTAGACTAGACTGCCGATGACGAGGAGATCAAAGTTCAAATCTCGGTCGAGTGTACTGAGGGTGGTTTTTACAAAATAGTTTTCCACTCTCCCTTCACGCTAATGTGGGTACACTTCCTCTAAATAGGCCTATAGCCTTCTTGATCCCTGGAACCATTAGCGTAATTAGTACAAAAGTGTACAAACCGAACGGGTAGTAAGATGAGGTGATAAAAAAGCAACCCCCGAGCCCACCCCCTTTTTTTTTTAATGAAACCTATAAGGCAAGTTTCAGCTGATTAGCTTGATAATTTCAAATTCAATTTGATACAGATTTTTAAAACCGACATCGTACATTAATATAACACTGATTTTGTAAGAAGAGGAGATAAATCTTCACTCTTTAATAAGTTATAGTTAAATATTAGAGAAATGAAATTTGTTTTAAAGATGCAATTATCAATATTTTATTTACATTTAAAAAGGTTTTTGTTTCTTATAGTCTTTCTCTGACATGTGACATTATTCAAAAAAACATTCAAGTGAAATCACATTTCTTTATTTGATTTTAAATGACAGCTTATGTAAAAAAATTAGTACACAAAAATTCATGACTAAGCATTTCGAATGTTTAGGACTTAAGGGAGATGCTAAGTGAATCCGATACCAAGCCTTTTTATGACTTGAAAAAAAAATCGTACTTAACGTCTCATTATCCATCCGGGACACTTGCATATTTTCACTAATTGGGGTAAGGAGTATCAGGGTATAATTTAGAGGAAATGCACTTGAATTTGCATAGAAGGAGAATGTAAAACCATTTAGGAACACTTCAGTACCCCCCAGCTGGGATTAGAACGCCATCCAATAGCAAGTAAATCAATTAAGATAGTGCTGACTTCTATATCCACATGAGTTAGAATTGAGAAGAAATGCGTGTGCATTTTCAATGAAGAAACGAGAGAAACCATTTAGGAAAGAAACACCTCAGCTCACTAGACTAGGAGTTGAACATTGACCTCCCCATCACAAGCTAACCAGACAAGACGAGACTCGCCTCTAGGTAAATGCGTGGTCATACCACACGCACCTAAGTGCGGGAGACGCTGAAACGCGTCTAGGACCTCCTGGAGGCTCTTTGTGCGTCTAAGACCACGTACTGCCCCCGGGTCCAGAGCTATGACGTCACAGAGGCTGCAGGAGACAGCTGGAAGGAAAAGAGGTAATGAGGTTGCTGCTAGTGATTCTCCCCCCTCTTCCCCCATCACTCCTTCCTTGCAAGAGACGAGAGAAGTTTGTACAGGGACAACAGCTAGAAGAACATCATGCATAAACATGGACACCTTCCCACGAATCAATGGCCTTATCGTAGCAAGGCATAACATGATGGACAAGCTTTCTGCTTGTATTGTACTTAGCGTAGAGGGTCATCTCAGCTTCTATTCCAGGAAGTGGTGAGTCTGGTATATTCAGGAGGTTTCAAGGTTGAATGACCCCCGTCCTACTGGTTTTTTTTATCAACCACCCCGGCTAGATAGTTGAACGATGGCAACCTCCCATAGCACGTGCGCGTGGCGGGGTTGCCTATGTGTCACGGTGTGAAGTAAAGAATGAGCCCCGCAATAAGTGATACGTCCGCGCAGGACGGGCTAGTATAAGCTCCAAGCTATTACAAGGAAATAATAGATAGAACAAACCATACTACATTTACTCTATCAGATGGAAAAAGTATTTTAACCTGGAACCATTTTGACCCCCAATATTGACGTAACGTTCGTTGTACGTGCCCCCAAACTCAATAAAGTGGGTATTTGAATTATATATGTTTGTATCTGAGGTTAGAGACAAAACTTTTTGATGGATTTCGTTTGGACATTATATATTTAGATATTACCTGCCTATACCATAGTAAAAAAAATCGTGATTTGAATTCTAGCCTTAAATTTAATGGTGCAAAGTGGATTTTTTAAATCAGAAATTTTAGAAAATGGCTTTAAAGATTTTGTTTAGAATGTAAATCAGGGGGAGTTTTTATGGTTACATAATACTCTATACTTATTTTTATGAAGATTTTGCTCCAAGCTGTATCTGAAAATATGTACAATAATTGTGTCTTCACAGTTCACAGTTTGCTTATGATGGATTATTTCAAGAAAGATGAACTTAGAATAGTTGAGAGGAAAGTCACCTTCAATAGTGTGGGGAGAGGAAGGAAAAACCATAATCGCATATTACATTTAAAAAAACTACCGCCAAAGTGATTGGCGGAGATTTATACCTCGACTTCCTTGTCTCAGGCAATCCAATATATTTCTAGACTGACATCTTAGACCCGTTACCACCAGTGTGGGTTGAATATTTTATCAAAACATAATGTAGATAAATTAGAGCACTAGTACAGGTGGTCACGGGGACAAGCCGTCAGTCTCGTCTAGAATGGTTGGCTGGTGATGGGGAAGTAGGCAGATGATTATCGGCTTAATGTACTGATGTGAGCTTTCTTAAATGATTTCTCCACTATCCTTCCAAGAAAATACAGATACATTTCTTCGTAACCATACCCTCCTCATACCTTACACCATTATTAAAAGATATATTATGCTATTCCGGATGGAGAAAGACACGTTAATATTGATTTTGACAATTAGGCTTATGCTGTTGCCATACAACTATTTTTTAATTTTTAAAATTATACATTAAGTGCATCTATTTTTACTATTTTATTTATTTAGCACCGCGTCTTACTACCCGTTCGGGTTATACGTTAAGTGCATTCAACTTTTCAGAAAGATTTATTATGACAGTACAGAACTTCATGGCGTCAGCCCGCAAGAAAGCTATACCAACCGAGTGGCCGCCACAAGTTGAAGATAGTGCCAACATTTGCAAAGAGAGGGAGTGGCTAGCACAACGAACTCTCCGGCCGTTTATATCAGTTTTCTAGACCAGAGTCGCTACTTCTTTATCCAAGTAGCTCCTTATTTGTCCTCACGAAGCTAAGTTGAACCCGTTCCACACATACTGCTTCGCATAAAATCTAGAAGAATTGGGGATTGAACCCGGGAATTTTAGATTTGTAGCTAGGAAATCTGACTACTAGACCACAGTGACAGACTTTATTCTTACATATATGAGTTTATCTATGTTTACGTTATAAATGTAACATAATCACTAGTCGGATTTAAAAGCTTTTTATTAGCTATTCAAAAAAGATTAGGCTATTATTAAAATATGTAAGATTTAGTTAGATATTTCAAATATGCTCATAATGTATCCAAGTGTTTTCTTTTATTATTAATGTTTCGACGATGTTAAAGTTATTGTGGATGTCAAGGTTGAAGCGAAGGAGATTTGGCCTTTGACTTCAACTTAAGACATTTAGAAGCTTCGCACATGCCTAGAAAATACAATAGGCCTAATTGAAATTATGTTTTTTTATTTGACAGTTATCGACACATTTGAAAATAGCTCAAAAATTAAACATTGACATCTTAGGAACATATAACTCTATATTACTTCCATCATTTTATTTGTTTTTACGCTGCCAATGTTGCATTAGAACTAATTTTAATAATTGAAATTGCTGGCAATCAAATTAAACAAAATAATTTTAAATATTATATTTGCTATATTAGATGATTATAGAACAAAAAGTCATTAACAAATAATAAATGTAAGTTTTCAAAATTACACGTATTACTAATAAGTAAACCAATCTCCCAAATTAAATCATCACAAATATAGTATATCAACCATCAAACAAAAGAAGAAAAATGTATCCGCATTTTAAAAAGCCGTTATGCTATGTGGTTGTTTGGAGGTGGATATAATGGGAGAGGCCGCTCGAACCGTCTAAAAGTGACGTCTCTCAACCAGCCGCACAAACTCAGAGGCGTATAAAACACCACGAAATCCCATTCCCGAAGACTATCCATCCCTGTCACAGAAATGGCGCAACCTATAGAGAACATAACCTTCCGAATGCTCGCTCATAATGGGGGTCGGAAGGGTATTAGGAAGGGAGGTTTTGTGGAAAGAGGGGGAGGGGGTATAACATTTTAGAAACTTCGTCATTACTCGTGGTGCTGACATTCGCAGTCAAAGGCACAGAGAGGTGGGTGGCCCAGTCGTTGATACCGCCGTGATAAGGGTAAGGAGTCTATTTATAAAAAGTTCAAGGGTAGGGCTACTGTTTTGTTATACGAAAGGAGGACGTGCCCCCGTTTTTAAATTGAAATATAATGTCCTCCGTCCACCTTATGTCCTTATGTTTTGGTTTACACCATTGCAAATTCACAAGCACGCAAAGAAACTACAATATTAATAAAATATATATATTTACAAATATACATGCTTTAACTAATATAATATATACACATGAATTTGGCAGCAATTAGCTTAATCTGTCAGATGGGTGCGCAAACTGTAGGAATAAGAAAAGTAGAGAGGATTGGAATTGGAGGAATGATTCTTAAGGAATAATAAAAGTATTAATCTGAGAATATGATTCCATTTATTGAGTTCTTTAACAAAAGAGGTGTTATCATTGATGACGTAAGACCAATTTTGCAACTTTATTTGATGCCTTAAATCTGAAAATATTTGCATGAACAATGAAAGGTATTTTCTAAAAAAAAAATTCTATTATAGATTTTTTGGAACTGCTTAAAATATGTGAATTCTATATTGGTATTTCTACCTATTTTACTGATGTTGAGAGTTTTTACTCTCTTGCTATCTTACAGGTAGATAAAGTATTGTGATCGTCAAAAAAATTTAACTCGATATTTTGATGAATATCGAAGTTACATGACCCCCGAATCCGAAAAAGGGGTTTTTGAATTTCTGTCTGTCTGTCTGTCTGTCTGTACCTCCAACTAGAGCCTAAACTATTTTACCGATCAGCATAAAACTTATTATCTAGGGTTTTAATAAGGTTACCCCGAGGGTTTTTTGGAATTGGATATCTATCCCTAAAATTAAGGGTAGATTGCTGAAGGCAAAAAGAGAAAAAGTCGATTTTCTCAAAATTGGCTCTAACGATTTTTATTACATTTCATTTCAAAACATTTATAGATATTCCAAACAAAATGGATACTTTCAATATCTCGGCAAAATGAATTTAAGGCTCCGGTCTGATGCGTAAATTCTCATTTTTTTTATCATATCTCAGAAACTATTTGATATATGAAATTATTTATCATTGCAAATATGTATATCTATTTATAATACAAATATTTTATTCGAAACATATTTTTATAAAACTAATAATTTTCAAGTTATTCGCAAATATATTATATATATATATATATATATATTTAATTTTTTGAACACCACCGTAAAAAAATCTAACCTGAAATGTTGATGGATGTCAACGTCTCATGACCCCCGCAAACCCTAAAAAGTGGTCTTTGCAATGCCACCTGTCTGTGTGTCTGTTTAAACTTAAAATTAATAGTAGTTTAGTAAAAGGCTAAAAGAGAAAAAAAATAGATTTTTTCAAAATCTGTTTTGATGATTTTGATTAAAATTCGTATTTAGGCGTTGATTAAATGTGTAAACAAACTGGCTACTTTCATTTTCCCATGGAAATGACCTTCAGGGTACTTTACAGAAGTGGACATTTCCGTATCTCCGCAACTATTTGAGTTACTAAATAACTTTTCATTGCAAAATTGTAGTTCTATTAAAAATTAAGAACTTTTGTATGAAATATATTTTTATAAAACTAACAGTTTCTGAGATATTGCCAAATATATTAATACAATTTTGTGAGCTTTAGTTGTAAAGAGATACTACTTAAGTTTTAACGCAATAACTCTCCAATGCCATAGAGTAATTAAATATAAGAAGGTCTCTCAAAAAGTTTATGTTATTTTTTCTTAAACGTCTTGGGAGAAATGTTTGTACAGCAATGATCTATCTGCATTTTAGACTCAATAGTCAATATTTACATTTTTTATTGGTCAAAATTTATAAATGAGGAATTTAATATCAATGTGACGACCTGAAGATGTGCAACACCTAATAAAATGTTGAAAATTTTAACTGGAATTCGAAATTTCAATAAAGTGTTGACTCTTGTGGACCCAATATTGATCTTTTTATCGGTTCAAAGACACAAATGAGGACATTCATTTTTAAAAATAAAACTATAAAATTTAAAACCGTGACTAAAAATGTTTTACATAAGTATAGTGCAATTTATGCTTGGGTTTGCTAGTGTATATTATTTACTTTAACATATATTATGAGTTTTAAGTAAATATCCCCATTTTAAAACAGTAGATCGAGAAATTCCGTGCGGAGTTCCGTACCATTTATTTTTAATTCTTATCAAAGCCAATTAGCATATCATTTTAAAGGCCTCTCTAAGTAGAGTCCACAACAGTTTTGTTTGATTTTGATAGGACACATCATTCAAAGGTTATTATTATGGTCGTTCATTAATTTATTACAGCAGGTACCTACTTAAATAAACGTATTCTTATACCTAATCTTCACAAAAAGTATTGATATGCTACCAAAAAGTTCATGTAAAATACGTGCTAAGCTCTACCCCACAAAAATCTTTAAATTATTTAGCCTCGGAAAAGAGTGTTGTGTAAAAGAGGCCCAAGTTAAACTTGCAATGTCCATCCAAATCACTTGTCACTTCTCTTAAGTACACTAATCTGATTTTAAATTGATAGTTAAAGTTCTCCTATACACTTTAACTAACGACTTAAAATCAGATCATTGCACTTAAATAGACTCGAGGAGTGACAAATTATTTGGAAAGACATTGCAAAATGAGCTTGGCACTATTCTAGATCTCGCTCCTTACAGAGGCTGAATAATTTAAGGAATTTTGGGGTGTAGAACTTAGTATGTTTTTTACACAAATGTTTTTGTTAGATTATATTTTCTAGACACAGAACACAATCCAAAACTTTGATGCAAACTTAATCCAAAACACAAGGTCTAATAATACATATTCAACCATTGTATTTAGTTATTTACTAATTGGATAGTGGGATGAACATTTATGAGCTATGTATGGTAAATATTTTCTTCAAACCCTCCCAAAGATTGAACCAAGATACTCTAATTGGGCCCCTACATAATCAGTCAGACTGTCAGTATTAATAAATTAATAATTTCATACTGACAGTCTGACTGATAGTGCAGGGTCAGTACTGATGGACTGATGTCCGGACTTACTAAAATACTGATGTGATCCAAATAATTCTGATCACATCAGTCTCTGTCCATCAGTCTTGCAAGTGGTGGGAGAGGCTGACCGTATGACTGACCGTGTGTGCGCGCAATCGTCAGTATTTCCTTCAGTCTCAGTAGCAAACATAGACTTCACACGCTTATCCCTTATCATCCATGTTGTTGCGCGTTGCAAGATGGAGCTGAGACTGATAAAAATAATGACACGAAGACTGACCGTGCATGGTGGATATGGTCTCGTAAATACTGATGCGTACTGCCAGATTTGTCAATCTTAGGACTGACAGTCTGACTGATCATCTAGGGCCCTATTATTGACGTGACAGGCTCCCAGAAAGAACTGCACACGATATCATTTTATCTATGTAATAAATTAACTGTCTGGAATTGGAGTGTTATTTATATTCCTGTATTTCAACTTGAGTAAATCATATAGAGCAAATTCATTAGCAGTAAAGAATTCTGATAGATAAATAAGTTTAATGTTAAAATCTTAAAGGAGGTATATCAAGCATCAATATGAAACAAAACGGCCACTAGAAATCATATGCTATCGTAATATAATCCCGGTAGTCTGCCTTTCTTTGTCTTTTTCTCTTACTCAAGACCAGCCGCGATACAGATACATTACATTATTTGGTTTCCCATCCCTTCTCCCATGGATTTTCTAAAAAAAATCAAGAAAAACAGAAATTTATAAATTACGGATATTCTAGAAAATTAATATTTGAGTAAAGGCTCTGGTGAGGTGAGTGCTCTGTATATATGGTTCCATCTGATGGTCAGAACTGTTATTAGTCCATTTCTTGGTAGTTTAGCTAAGCGTCTTTGATAGAATGGAGTAGAGTCCAAGCGACTTTACTGAGGAATGGTAGTCTATGCTTTAAATGGCTTGACAAGGCCTAGTGTTAGTTGCGTCAACTAATGAGGCTAAGATAGGTGACTACGAGGAAGATAGCCCCGGACTAAGTATAGTTTTAACTAGTTTGATTGGCCGAATGGTCCAAGGCTTCACTCTTGTGTTGGACTGGCCTGGCCTGCTGATGATGGAGAGGTCGGGGCTTGAATCCCGATCGGGTGTACTGAAGGTGGTTTTCCTTAAATAATTTCCTACTCTCCTTCCACGCAAATGCAGGTACATTACCTTTAAAATGCTTCCTTCCTCATCCATATCCCTTTAAATAATTATCATATTATGCGTATATCCTGAATAGATAGTAAGACGTGGTGATAAAATTAGAGTATATTTTACACAAGAGTGAAAAATGATCTGTAAACATTAGATTGGTGGTTGCCTAGTTTAAGGTGAAACTCTCGTTAAAGACTAGATTGCTTGCGAAAGTGAGTTATAGTTTTCCACTCTACCTCCACGCAGATGTGAATACATCTCGTCTAAATTCTAATTTCCTCATCACCACCCCATTATTAAAAGAAAATTTATTATAGGTCAGATGGGTAGTAAAGTGTATACAAAATTATAGTTGATAATTTCGGATGTTTAAACTATGTAAGTCATGATGAGTTATTTTTGGTATTTTCTATTTAAAATGCTTTGGTGTGTTGGTTTGTTTTGTTTAAATTTAGTATTAATTTATTTGTTATTAAATTGTACCTTTTAATATTCTACTTGTGTCCATCCCAAGATATGAATGAGAGCTCTTATTTAACGCGTTAGAAAAAATGTATTAATTTTGACTTTATTTTTCAGACTACATTAATGCGAACATACGTCATCATATTTTATGTGATATTTCTGACAATAGATGGAGAAACAGACGAATATTTATAGCAATAAATGTAAAGGCGTAAAACTGAAACGCTGGTTGGTTTTATATGAAAAGTTATCGGTAAATAAAGTGCCGAAGGTCGTAAATTCCAATGTAACCATTTTGCATGGACCAGACTGCAGAGCGTACTTGTATATTATCAGCTGGGCAGAGAGAAAAGTGCCAGTTTATTTTGGGAGTGGTTACTTGAAAACATTGTTAAATACATATTGTAGTCTTCTTCACTTTCTTCATAAAGAGAAAGTGTTGTCACCATGAAAATTTTCTACCACGAGAATTATTATGATGGATCTTTATTTTTAATGTTTCTCCTAACTCAATAAAGTAGGTTCTACACGTCTGTCTGTTCATCTGTCTGTAAGTGTAGTCCAATTTATTAGGTAAAGACTCTTAGAAAATACAAACATATTATTTGCTGCAAAAATTGACAACATTTTGCTATTATATTAGTGTTCTTTTATAGGTATTTATAACATGTATATATGATGAAAGCTGCATATCAGAGGACTTGACGTATGGATGAGTAAAAATAGACATCTAGTAACTATTCTAGCTTTTCATAAAAATTGGCAACAGCCGAAACAGTGTTATCGTTTTTGTTCACACTTGTTATTTAGAAGTTACAAAGTCGTAACTAAGGATGGAATAGTTGGTTTTGACCCTGACTCTAATATAAAGGTAATTTAATGACCACTGATTTTTGAAAGTTTTAAGTGGTTCAAGTATGGTTCTAGTAATTTGGTTGGAAATAGTTGTTCTGGGGAATATTTATATGATTAATAATATATGGATATCTTTTTAAATTATTTGAGGATATATTACTAATTTTGGACTTAAATTCTAACTGATTGTATTGGAGTTTTTTTTAACTTTAGTGGTACCCGACGCTAATAACCCGATTTATATTTTAAACATTTAAAGACTTTAGGGCTGATTTTATGACTACTGGATAAATATTGCTATCAGGAGGTTAAAGTTAGCGACCAGATAGAGGTTATCAGCCACTTTAATATTTTACGCGTATTATGAACTGAATTTATCTGCCAGATAGCTATCTGAAGGATAAATATATTTTTATACAGAAAACGCAAGATTGGTACTGTTTTTACTGGTGCGCGCATGCGTATAAGCCCTACCGCTTCCACTACTACCTGGAAAGTGACTACAGCGCTCAACATTTGTTAAATAATGGCGGCTAAACGAATTTGAGTAAACAAATGGCGCCACATTGGTGCAGAAGCTAAGATGTCTTGCAAGTACTAATTTTGGTGTTTTCCAGAATGTGGTCAATAGTTGGGTACAATGTTTACAAAACTTAATTTATTGTACTCACATTTTGATCATTTCTTCTTATATAAATATAACTCTACAAATAGCGTGTCAGTTTATATAAAAGTGTGAATTAAATTTTATAGCTTTATGTAGTTAGAACCTGGGCATGTGTTTACTAAACACGTGAACCAAGATTTTAAACTAAAACAGATTCTGATAGGCAAAACCTCATGAAAAACAACGCGTCACTATGGCAACAACCATTTTAACTTTCAGATAGAAGTTATCAGGTACTTAAACCTCCCAATAAAAATGTGATAGATAAATACATTTTATATGGCAGTCATAATACGCACTTTTAACTTATCGATCAGATAGAAATATTTATCTGCCAGATTAATATTTATCCAGGAGTCATAAGACCGGCCCTTAAAATAAAAATAAGTAGGTCTATGTAAAAAAAAATCAAGCTTATTTACATTTAAAACTATTTCGAAACATTCTCAAACTATATATGTTTTTTAGATTGATGAAAATCCTTTATTAATATGTATTGTATATAAATTCTGTACAAAAAAATTTGATGAGAGTATTGTGCGGCTTAGGCTGAGAAGCTAGCCTCATTTTATGATTAAGTCCATACACATGTGAGAAAATATGTTTTTTACATCCATCACTGTTTCCAGCCTGTGGCCTGTGTCAGTTTTTTATTCAAGTCATATTTTCCACTAGCGGCTTGCTAGGCCCGTTGTAACTATGTGAGTAAATATACACATCAGAATTACATTGATTTGATGTATTCATTTTGTATATAGATTGAACCAAAAAATAAACCAAAGCTTATTCCGAGTATCAGAATTTAGAATTATGTAATCGCATTGCAATGTAGCTCAATTTAATCACTGTTTGATTAGGTTAATTTGTAAATCACTAGGATATGAAGTAGAGTTTTCTCAATTATTAGTTGATGTAATGTTTAGTTGTGTGAATTAAAAGTTTAGAAGAAATATATTCCCTGAATGAAAAAAATAGAATACTAAACAGTTTTTAAATTGATTAAAAAGCAGAGTTTGGCCAGCGTTTGGAAATGTTTATCACTAAAGTTATTACACACTTAATCTATAAGGGTAAGAAGAAAAGCAATGTTTAAGAGAAGTGTACCCACATTGGTGTGAAAAGGTAATGGGAGAACCAAGGCGATAAATATCAAAAGGAAACCCAATATCTCAAATGAACCTGGGCAACATTTAAAACTCAATCACCTCCATCACAGGAAAGCCCTGATTTTGTGACCGTGACGCCATAAACAACATGATGATAGCCAGCACGGGTGGTAAGCATCGATATAGTATGAGGAAAACTTAGGTGTTAAGTCAAATGTAGAAAACCAACAGGATTACACCCAGCAACATTACAAACATAAATGTACTTCCACCATCGTCAATTTAATCAATGTGAAACTGACAACCTGAAAAATGTTAACGTGTAGATTTTTTTGTCCAATTGTTAACCACCATCAATAATTTGTTGCAGTATCTCTGTTGAGTGATGTACCTCCCGGAACAACTTATCTGTGTGTCACTGTTGGGTGAATCACTCCCAACT
>CABFWB010007426.1:8072-24870 GCA_902151455.1 Timema bartmani | reverse complement strand
AGCATGGCGGAATTAGATGACAAACTTTTTGAATTAAGATAAAAAGTTGTCTTTAAATTTCAGGACATCCTTGACAGATATTCAACAACTGTTGATATCACCAGGTGAAGAAACTTAAACTATATGTTTCTACTGGAGAAATATTTGATTTATTTTGGACATAAGAAAGTTTTACTGTAAAAACACTGGCCTTTTCTCGCGTCCCCTACACTCCCACCTTAAAGAGCTCATTCCACAACCAATTAATCAGGACATAAAAAAACAAGATTACGCTCGAATCATAAATCGTATACAAGTTTTTTTTTCACTTGACAACAGTGAAATAAGGATCAGTTAAGTAATATTTTCATATTTTTTCTATCATCACCGTGTCTTACTACCTGTTCACGCTACACGCATATATAATAATTACTTTACTGGACAAGGAATGAGGAAGGAAGAACTTTAGAATTAATCTACCTGAATTTGCGTGGAAAGCAGGGTGGGAAATATATTTAGGAAAAAAAAACCAACACTCTGTTTACCCGACCGGTATTTGAACCCCTCTCCCCCGATCAGTAGGACAGCCTAAGACGAAAATGACGCCTTTGACTATTCGGCCATTAATGTGGGATGAAAATCATTATCTTTCTAGGTTTTTTTTTAAAAAATCTTGTAAAATTATTTCCCCTGGTTTGTAAAGTGTAGTACAGAAAACCTCACTAGATTGCGGTGCCTGGTTTGGGTTGTATAACCCACTTAAGTTAGGAGATATCCGGGGAATAAGACGGGATCTTAAATATGTATTTGTCTTTCTTTACCGGAAATTACAGTGAACCAATACACATAACTCATACACACTATCACCATCATACTCACTGTTACCCTCATACTCACTATCTCCATAATACACACTATCACCATCATTCTTCAATCATCAGATTATTAACCACAACTTGTGAATGTGTGAAATGCCAGGCCTCCACCGTGGTTCGGATCCCACGTTAAACTGTAGGTCCTCCATTTCATCNGGTTCGGATCCCACGTTAAACTGTAGGTCCTCCATTTCATCTCACAATCACCCTACCATTACACATTAGCGTAAGTGCGTATAACCCGAACGGGTAGTAAGACGTGGTGCTAATAATAATAATAATAATAATAATAATAATAATAATAATAATAATAATAATAATAATAACAGATTGTTGATCAGCTTCATCATATTATATCAATAAAAGTTTGGGTTGCAACAAAGTTAATTGGGGATCAAAATATGCGATCACCTGAATTTTATATTTGATTAACCTAAATTTATACATAAGTTTGGCTATAATATGTAAACCCTATCTCTGGTAGCTTAGGTTGTCTGATATTTATATAGCCATTTCAATAAATTGCAATTACAGCCACGTTATTTCAGAAAAATGATTTTTTAAAAATAGTTTTGTAGTGATATTAATAAATATACACAATAAAATGCATTCAGTCAAAACCTATTCTCACATTTTACTTCTATATGATTAAGTAAAAATTAATTTATTTCCTGTAGCTTCATTGGATCTCAACCCTTCTCTATAACTTCATTTTATGGTGAAAAGACTTCATATGAAGACGTCATAATTGACACTACTATCTTTAAAAATAAGTCACACTCAAAATAATTATTATTAAAAACATACTAATTTTATAATTCACTTAAAAAAGGATTCAAAAACTAGTTCAGTTAGTAAAACTTATATCTCCCATAAACAAGTTCAAAGCCGCTTCGGTGGCCGCGTGGTCAAACACGCTACCCTCGCAGTAGACTAGACTGCCGATAATGGGGAGATCGAGGTTCGAATCTAAGACGGGTGTACTGAGGGTTGTTTTCCAAAATGTTTTTCCACTCTCTCACCATGAAAATGCGGGTAAACTTCTATATAAATTATACTACTATAAAGCCACATGGCTGACTCACTCACTCACTGACATTAATGTTTACCCACTTCCAGATGAGCTAAAAATTGAAATTTGGCAAACTTATAGCTTTTAGCCTGTAACCGACGGGAAAATTACAAAAAGTTAAAAAATTCAAAATGGTGAAGCAACTTTAAAGTCGGTGCGGACCTTTCTTTGGCGGTCTCTTGTGGCTAAACGGTAAGACCTATCAAAAAACCAATTACACCAACAGCCACGGATTTGGCGAGATCCACAAGTTTGGTCCTATTACTTTTTGTGATATCTCCATTGGTTATATCTTGGATAGAGCTAGAGTTTTTTGATTTTAGGTCAATTTTGCACATTTTCCACAACATTTTTAATTGTCTGACACACTTATGGGACAGCTAGAATCATAAAATCTGGCAGGCATATTGGCACATCCAATTGTCATAAGCGTGCCAAATGTGATGATTCTAGCTGCCCTATAAGTATGGAGAAACTAAAATAATGTGTGAAAAATACAATACAATACCGGTAACTTTAAGTTGTTACGTTCAAAACATTACATCAGTTTACATCCACTTGTAAAGAAAACTCACTAGGGGTTTGGGGGCGGAGCCCCCAACGAACAAAGCGTGTATAACATCTCTAATCCTTGGAACAATTAGCGTAATTAGAACATAAGCGCATAACCCGAACGGTTAGTAAGACGCGATGCTTAAAAAAATGTTGATCGAAGAATCAAACAGTTGTTGGGAGATAATCGCCTGGTTAGCTTGACTAGAGGGTTGATTTACAATCACGTACTAATAATGATTGTTAATGGGGGTAGTGAAAATAAGGTTTGAGATACTAAATGAAGATTAGGTCTTATCTCTGATCGTTCCTATGATAATTTTTTGTGCAACCAACCCTTAATTCGTCGTATTTCACCCTTGAATTTAGATTGCTATAGTAGAATTCAGATAGAAACTATGGTTTAGAAAATACAAACTTTTTCTGTAATAATTATAACCAATTACTATATTGTAGATATATTTTTTAAGTAATCGGTTTATTTAGGCCTACTATTAATTAATGTTGACAGATGAAAACGACCTGAATTTACGTATGAATATAGTAATTTTAATAACCTTTGTAGACTGTATTTGTCAAATAAGGTTCTTTCTACCATGCTTCTACTACATTTCAGGGTAAAACAAGTTTAGAGTATTCAAATATAAATAATCATAATATGTGGAAATCTGCACGTTGTAATTCGTACTTTATTTAATTTATTTGCGGTATTTAACGTGCACTTTCTATGAGCGAGAGTGAAAGGGCCAACCAATTTGCCAGGAAAGATATTTCCACATACCTTCCAGGGTTCTTTTATGTGTCCACAATCGACATGGGACTGACGGCTTTACTTCCCCTCCGAAGGAAGTTGTGCTACGGATTTTTATCGCTCAAGGAAAATCCGTTGGCTGGGTTTGAACCCACAAACATTGAGTACTTTACCCCAAGACCACTGAGGTCGATTGTATATTTTTTAGCACCCGTTCAGGTAATACGCTTATGTACAATTTATTATTATTATTATTTAGCACCACGTTTTACTATCCGTTCGGGTTATACGCTTAAGTACTAATTACGCTAATGGATTAGGAATTGGGAAGGTTGAATTTAGAGGAAGTGAACCCGCATTTGCGTGGAGAAAGAGAGAGAGAGAGTGGAAAACCATTTAGGAAAAAACCCCTCCCAGTTCACCCGACCGAGATTCGAACCTCGATCTCCCCGTCATCGGCAGTCTAGTTCGTCGCGAGAGTAGCGCGTTAGACTATGTTTGTTTGTACTCCATATATCACTGTTGCATCAACCGCTCCACCCAAGTGATGGTATTGTACGACGTCTAGATTTGGTTTCATCAATGATCGTGTCTCGGCAATGTTGCTCTTGAGGACTTTGTAACAATAAGTTTAATGAGGGAGGTAGGAGAGAACTAGAGAACGACTTTAAAAAAAAGAAAGAGAGAGAGAGAGTGGCCGTGAACCGTTCAACAAGAAGTTGAGGTTAGGGTGTCTGTTGTCCAAACAAATATGGCGCCGTACTAGTGCTGCTTCCCTCCCCACCTAGCGGGCGGGTTTTCAATCAAGAGGCGGAGAGGTCAACCTCACGTCATTAGTCGTTATTAATTCGTTTCTGTTTGGCTGTGAAAGTGCCATGCGGGAATTAATTTATTTTTATTTTTTATTAATAGATATCCTGTATCGTTATATGAGGTGGTACCGGTACATTGTGTGTGGCAGGCAATCATCTGCTCGTGTCAAAGGAGAATCGTTTCTCTCTTACCAGTATGTGAGAAATTATGTGAAATTTGGATTTAAAAAAAATAAAAATAGCATTGTGGTGAAATAAATTAGAAAACATGGTTGGTAATTTTTTACAACACGTCTTACTACCCATTCGGTCCACCCGCATTTATTTAAACTATTGGCTTAGGGATGAGTAAGGTAGAATTAAAATTAAGTACACCCGCATTTGCATGGATTTTTGACTAACTGGTGTGTGGCAGTCCCATTTAAATACATTGAATTTAAACAACTAGCGTAATTAGTACATAAAAACATAAGCGTATAACCCTAACGGGTAGTAAGGCGCGGTGGTAAAAAAAAATAATTATTTAGCCGTCTTGGAAATCTAAGAGTACCGTGAACGCACAATATTATTATTACTATTACTAGCACCGCGTCTTACTACCCGTTCGGGTTGTACGCACTTACGCTAATGTGTAATGGTAGGGTGATTGTGAGATGAAATGGAGGACCTACAGTTTAACGTGGGATCCGAACCACGGTGGAGGCCTGGCATTCCTCACATTGACAAGTTGTGATTAATACACGTCTTGTCAGAGGTGAAGGAAGGGTTTGGCAATCAGATAAATCTGTGCCGGGACCGAGGATTGAACCCCGGACCCCCAGCACAGAAGTCTGACACCTTACCCCTAGACCGCCAGGTCACCGACACACAATATTAATGTTCATCGTACGAGGGGTAAAACACCTTTATTGTTTTGAAAACAATTGTTTTTTGCCTCCGTTATTTTACTAGAATTTAGATTTATTCTCACTTCTTACCATATTCTACCTGTGGGTGTCAACTATGATGAGGGGTAAGCTAATGGGAGCTAATTAAATACTAATGGTATGTCGGTTTGAGTAGTAAAGTATCTTTTGGCCCAACACTGGAGGTTGGGTTTGTTTATGTCCTCTCAGTCATTTAGGGATGTCCACTCTACGGCTCAACAAACTACCCAACCTAATTAAAGGTAGTCACAATCATCATCATCATTATCTTATCAGTTCTGAGTGTATTAAAATATCAAGTGAATATTACAAAAACAACATTTATAATAATCTATTTTATTATTTCATGAGTTTGATAATCTTAAATGAAATATGTCTCCATTTTAAAATGTTTGTTTTATTTGTTACAAAGGCTCTTATGATTAATGTTTTGACTATAATTCCTTATGATATAAAATTAATAATGTCTCATGTATAACGGCCATTAACGGCATAATCTCAGGTTTGGGTTGAGAAATGACGTTTAGAAGACTAAATGCACCACCATTTGTATGAGTTGGGAAAATCTAAAGGGATAAATCTAAACTATAAAACACCTCCAGCCAACCCAGACAAAATTTGAACCTCAAACCTAACCTGACACGCTTCGGTGGCCGCATGGTCTAAGGCGTCACGCTAGTAGTAGACTAGACTGCAAATGACGGGGAGATCGAGGTTCGAATCTCATTTGGGTGTACTGAGTTCAGTTTTCGTAAGTGGTTTTCCCCTCCTCCTCCACGCAAATTCTGTGACTTACTTTAAATTCCACGTTCCTCATCCCTGAAACCATTAGCGTAATTAGTGCATATTCGTATAACCAGAACGGGTAGTAAGACGCGGTGGTATTTTTTTAAATCCTCCCCTACACTATCCATAGATTCTACCACTAATCTCTCTTTAGGGGGTGGCCAGACTGGAGCGAGCGAGCGAGCGAGCACGCTTGAAAGATTGAACTGGTTCTTCTTTTCAAGCGCGCACGCTTGAGCCGGTACAGTCTAGTTTACAGGTGCCAGGCAATATTATTGTATGTTGGTTCATTGAGTGCTAGGAAAACTTCTCATTTTGACATTTTTATTATTATCGATAGCTTTAGCACACTTGATACTAACGGCCTAATTTAATTGGAAGATCATAAACCAAACTTATATGTATATATAGATAACTGATATGTTAAAACACTTCAATATTATCATCAAAGTAGGCCTTTACCAATAAGAATCACCATTAGCGTGGAGAGAGGATGAGAAAACCACAACAATATATCACTTGTCAAAAAAAAAACCTCAGTTCAGTGAGCCAAGATTCGGAGCCTCCTCGTCAACAACTATCGAGAGCTATCTGCTAATCACGCGCTCGCTCGTACGCTTGTCAATCTGGCCGAACCCTTAGTCTGTTTAATCATCGGTATAGGATTGGTTATAACGCTACCGGTTTTGATGATGATGTGAGTGTGTACCCGTGCATGCCTTACTGCACACTTGTATGACGATCTGATTATATGTGTGTTTCTTACTTTGGCATTACTTATTGGTTATTTGTTGAAATCAGTAGAAAATTAATTTTGTACACGATTTATTTTGTTAATTGTACTTTCAGTATTGTAAATTTAATATTTAAATGATACCGTTTTTGTTGATTTACGAACTGACACGGAGAACCTGAGCTAGTGCTTGTTACAGACAGAGATTTTCTCTGGAGATTACTATTTTTCTGAAGCGTATAACCCGAACGGGTAGTAAGACGCGGTGCTAAATATTATTATTACTATTTTTCTGTGTATTACTACACGCACAAGCTGCTTATATATGACCTCCCCCTTGCTTCTTGGACCCCTTGTCGCCGGTGTTAAAACTAACTAATAGGAGAACTCCTGGCAACCTGATGTTTTGAAGGCTGGCTTCCTATTGGGTAGAGGGAGCCAGCATATCACATGATATTTCTAATACAACGGAGTAGATCTTTTAGACAAAAAAAAAAGTTTTTAAAACGTAGTGTATTGAAATTACTTCTGAAAACGCGTGATTCTCCATGGAGAAAGTATTAAAAGGAAAATTTACATACAGTTCTTTAGAGAAAAATACACTTAATCCATGAAATTTTAAATAAATGAGAGCGGTCCAAAACAGTATCATTACATGGTTAATATTTTATCCTTTTTAATCCTGACGTGTCATCAAAGCGGACCAAGTATTAAAATTTCACGATCCGGACTGTTGTTAAAAACTATATATAAACAATTTTTTTTTTGTAAACGGATTTAATCTAAGCGCATTGCTCTTGTTTTGACATTTGTGGTTTTGTAATTTTATAAAACACATCAATAGTCAAGTTCTTAGTTATATATTATTTTACTTTTTTCTCTTCAATTCATTTTATTTTAGCACCACGTCCTACTACCCGTTCAAGTTGTACACCTATGTACCTATCACACTAATGGTTTTTAGGTATTAGGAAGACTATATTTAAAGGAAGTGTCCTACATTTGCGTGGAGGGAGCGTGAAAAACCACACTCAGGGATCGAATCCAGATCTCCCCATCTTCGCCATTCTAGTCTAACTCGAGAGTAGCGCCTTATACCATGTGGCCACCGAAACGTTGGTCAGTTCTATTCATGCTCAATGTTTAAACGCCACGAGGCTCGGTGTATCAAATTGTATGTACTACGTCTATTAAAATTATAGTTAAACATTTTAACTTGAGATAATAATTTGAAAACTGTAATATTTTTTAATATTTAATGGGTGGTTTTAATTAATAATCTCTCTCTTTAAGCGCCAGCAAGTCCACAGTAACTTTAGGAGAGTAGCTATAGGTGTAATTAATTGATCTCGGTAGGCCCTGTAACCTTAGGACAAGCCTACTGTTAATTTTTCCTCGATGTAAAAAATAAATATTTGAACTAAAACAACAAATTTACACCTTAATGAACTTTGTTTATTATTTTGAACATAACCAATTTTAAAATTATCATCTCTAACAATAAGTCTGGGAAGCTATCTACAAAGTTATTGATATTTTACTGGCGTGGGGATAAAATAATCGTAATTATAGTAAGCCTATTAAAATAAGTATTATTTATTATTATTACTACTACTGCTAATAGTAGGGGTAGCAGACGTTCTAGTAGAACAGGATCGAAGAATAGTTTTGATATATTATTCTAGCTAAGATTTGATACTTTCTATACTAATTATTTTATCAATTTATTTAAATAAATCAGGCCGGCCACAGGAGAATTTTCTGGCAAATGATCAAAATTATTTCCAAAAACAAATAGTCAGGGGGGAAGTGGGTGTAAAAAAAAATAGTCTAAGTAAAAATAGTATAACAACTACTATGGACAACCCTGAGTTAAAGAGCAAGGTCGTTAAAAATTTACAGTGGTGTTCTTAACCTCCTTTAACATTAATTAAGACCGAAAAGGGGTGAACCTGTAGAGGATATTTGTAGGTTCAATGTTGAGGTTTCAAACAAACATAATCACCTGACCAACAATACATAAACAAACAAATTATGAGTTAAGAAAAGGAACAGTAAAATATATCATGCAAACAATATACAGGTGAGGGGAGAAGATGGTGACGTATGAAGATGAAAATATTAAAATACATTTGGTTCGCTGCTAATGGTCCGTTGGCGCCACTCATAAAAAAAAACCTCGTGATCATTAGTCCTTGGTAGATTATTTACTTTGCTCCCTATAACTATTTTTTTTAATGATATACTGTAATTATAATTTCAGGCGGAAATTATAAATAATATTTATGATCGAAAAGTTGACATTTAAGCTACGCGTGGATAGGAAACGGGTCGCTACATATTTTTTATTTCTTCTTTAAAAAGTTCTTTATAATAATTTTTTTTTCTGAAGTAGCTTTCGTGGGAGAAAAAAAAAGTATCTTTAGTTGGGTTTCAAAAAAAAAAATTTCAAATAACTTGCCGCAGTTATCAAACATAAGATTAAACTCATGAAAAAAAATATAATTCGCGATTTAGTTTTTAAATTAAATAAAGCCCTTTGTATTCGCGGTGAAAAGCGATTGCAAGGTTTTTATATTAATTTGTATATTATTATTTACAGTTGTTATTTTGATATAAAAAATGCAAAAATACTGCTCTTTTTTCGCGTCCCCTACACCCCCACATTAATAAAACATGTTCCTATAGGCTGTGGACCGCAGCACACCCAGAGTTTGTCTTAGATAACAGGTTTATTAAACTGTGGGTCTTGACTCCTGAAAGGATCAGTGCAAACACGGACAGACGTGAATAGATGAAATATTTATTATAGAACTATTACATGTATAATACAATAAAACCTTTCATTCTATATTCGTCCATTTTATTTCAAAAATATCTGTCATGATGAAACGAACATATTGATTATTATTTTAATAATCATTCACATAATCAACCAAGATGAATTAATTATTTCTATTGTTTGGAAAGATCACTGTTTAAAACTGGATTTAAAATAAACAACCACATCCATATATTTAAAAAACTACAATTAGACTACCAATTATTATTCGTAAATTACCTTTTTTATCTCCATTTTTAAAGAGTGAAAATTATAGACAGGTTTTTTAACACCTTGTCTTACTTCCCATTAGGGCTATAATCTTATGTACTAATTAAGCTAATGTGTTAGGGATGAGGAAGACTTAATTTAGAGAAAGCGTACCCACGATTGCATGAAGAGAGAATGGAAAATCATTGAGTGGGAAAAAAAAACCTCAGTACATTTGACCGGGATCGAACCACTATCTCCCCATAATCGGCAGTCTAGCCTATTGCGAGTATGGTGCCTTAGACTATGCGACCACCGAAGCAGGTAATAATTTACTATTTATTTTTCCAAGGCCTATGCATGATATTATATTTCAAGTGGACTTAGCTCCTTTTTGCGATGTATCACATATCAGTTATCTCTAGGAGTTAGCCAATTGCTCATCACCGATCATCTCCCTACGGATTAAGTTTCCACGTGCGCGTCTGATACAGGACACGTGTGTGACGTAAACACATGAACACACTCACGTGTTTCTTTACTGTTCGTGGGGACATATTTAAACCCCACAAGACTTGGAAACAAGTGCGCCCGCCACGTGACGAAGGTGGTTAGTTCACTTACAAATACATTTCTACAACTTATTGTGTCTATCGAGTCTTGGTTCTATGGGGAAGAGGTGAGGATTTAATAGACTTGTAGTAACTGTTATAATAGACTTGTAGTAACTGTTATAATAGACTTGTAGTAACTGTTATAATAGACTTGTAGTAACTGTTATAAAAGGTCGTGTGTGCTATTACATCTGGGAGAGAATCATTATTGAATGATTCTAAAATCAAACTCTCTGGACATTTTGTATATTATTTTACTTTCCCTACTAAACCTAGGACATAATTTCTAATTATTCCTAATATCAATCATTATAAATATTAAGATATTATTTTATTTTGGCACTAACCAACCCCGTGGTGTAGTAGTCAATCCCCTTAGCTACGAGCCTAGGGGTCCCGGGTTCGATTCCCGACAGGTACCTTGGGTATGCTTCACAAAAGAGGATTCAACCCCAACGGTCACCAGGGTTTGTTTAGTTAGGTCTAAGTTTGGTTTAAATGTTTCCACTGGTTCCACACCCTCATACTCAGTATCACCCTCACCTCATCTCATGGTGACATGTAAAGAGCCTCCACAGAAAGGATGTACTATTAGTACATTCGGGTGACGGTACATTAGTACTGGATAATCTTTAAACAAACTGAGCTAAGAGTGATGTAGTCCAGACACGCGATATTAATATTATACCATTGTGGTTATTTTTATAGGTAATCTTATTTCTTGGTGATTCGACACTCTACTGTATTTATAAACATGAATGAGTGAGATCGTCAGCAAATGAGGATGTTTATTATATGCATGTCCTCAAACACACTCGTTGTAATATCATATTCTCGATTCTCCCGCTCGAGTGCTTGATTACCCCCTCCTCTTTTTTCACTCCTTTCTGTTGCGGTGTATCATTGAGCGGATCCTCTTCTGTCGGCTGATTACTGCACTTTGTTGTGACGACGCCATAATCGCTAGCGAGCGGCGGCTTCCAAATTATCCTGTGATTTTCCCCGCGGGAGGATAGAGAAGAGGGGTGGGGGGTGGAAACTGTGATGGGAGAGAGACGCTCAGATCTTGTGTCTGTCTGTCTGTTATCGAGTGGCTCTGCTCCACAGACACATCCGGAAGATTACGTGTATATTGTCTTCTGAGAGCAGCGAGCAGGGAGTTTAGAGGATTGAAAAGTATGTTGAAATGTTCTAGAGGGTTGTAAACGGGGGGTAGAGGGGAGGTGGGGAGGTCGTAGCTACCCCTAAGTTCAAATAATTTAAATAGTAGTAATATCCAAGCAAATAATAAATATTATGTATTGCGTACATGATTTTAATCTTAAAAGCATTTATTTATGTTTTATTTTTTTCCAGCTTTTCCTTGTAGTTCGAGATTTCGTTAGTCCGAGATGGGCTCTGTTTAGCCCATCTCTAACTTTAGAGATTTAGAGACTTTTCTCTTTCTTCTCTCTCTCTCTCTCTCTCTATATATATATATATGTAGATAGATAGATAGATATCTCTATATACATAGAGAGAGAGAGTGACGGAACGCTTGAATCCTCAACTCCTCGAATCCTCAACTTCTCTAATCCTCAACTCCTCTAATCCTCAACTCCTCGAATCCTCAACTCCTCGAATCCTCAACTCCTCGATTCCTCAATTCCTCGATTCCTCAACTCCTCGAATCCTCAACTCCTCGAATCGTCAACTCCTTGAATCCTCAACTCCTCGAATCCTCAACTTCTCTAATCCTCAACTCCTCTAATCCTCAACTCCTTGAATCCTCAACTCCTCGAATCCTCAGCTCCTCGAATCCTCAGCTCCTCGATTCCTCAACTCCTCGAATCCTCAGCTCCTCGAATCCTCAACTCCTCGAATCCTCAGCTCCTCGAATCCTCAACTCCTCGATTCCTCAGCTCCTCGAATCCTATGGTATCAGATACAAAACACACTGCAAAGGTTGAAACTCCAACCTTCCTGGCAGCCCAGACCCAATAAACCTGACATCTAGACAATGTGGCCACCACTCCCATCTTACCCTCACACAGTAGTCTATAATCTACCGGTTCGAATCCCGAACAAAGTCAAGCGATAGCAGACAAGAGTTTGGCGGCCTAGTCTGCAATCAGTATAGTTACTTGGGGGGGAGGGGAGAAAGAGAGGTTTGGTCTGAACAAATATTTTATTTTATTAGTTGAGGTGCTTAGCGCGCCACTTTCTGAACCGACTGATTATATCGACACATGTGGATTTCTTTGAGCGAGAGTGAAACGGCCTACCAATTTTGGCCGGGAAAGTTATTTTTCACACACCTTCCAGGGTTCTTTTTACACGCCACAATCGACATGGGACTGACGGCTTTACTTCCCCTACGAAGGAAGTTGTGCTACGAATTTTTATCGCTCAAGTAAAGCTGGGTTTGAACCCACGAACATCGGGTCCGGAGGCGAGCACTTTATCCCAAGTCCGCCGAGGTCTACTTTTAAGAAATAAAACTCTGAACTATTATAAAATGTGATTTTGGAAAAATAACACCAAGACACGTGAAATGAACCCGAGACTCTTGGATTGGCGCGCCAATTTTCTAACCACTGAGCTGTACAGGATACGTTCCACGCTCAGGGTTAATACTCACTCATATTTTAGGACAGAGTCTGTGATGGAGGTGTGTGTAGATCAAAGGCTATAATTGAGATCACAGTCACCAGCGAATCATGAGCGGTTTTATGCTGCTGTCTGTACAAATTACATTGTACTGTACATGGATAAAGCTAACACCTGTACAATTAATTGACGCCTGTGCACGGTGATACCTCACTGGTAGAGCATTCATACGCTAAGCCAAGGATCCAGTGTTCGATTATCGTGTACAGGTGTCATTTTTTCTAATTTACGACCGTTAGCTTTCTCCGTATTCTAGATGTTTAGACAGTTACCGAGATAGAACCAGAAAACATCTCATCTTGGCCGTCAAACAGTATGTCTCCCCTCCTCCCCTCTCCTTGCCTCACCCCAAGATGCCACGCCCTGCTCGAACCTCTGTTGCCATAGTAACAAGAGGAGCTCTCCATTGCGTCGCGACGGCGGCACTTCCTGGACCAGTGTGACCAACAGAGAAATCATCTTACTAGAAAAAACAATAATCCAGTAGAATCTCGTTAACATAAAATACACCCTGATTTTGGTTGGAAGAACGGTTTAGAAAACACGAACATATTTTTTTCTGTGGGCAAAATGAATAGCCATTTACATGTTTAACGTTGTTATTTTACATATACGGTCTTGGGGTAAAGTGCTCGCCTCACAACCCAATGTTCGTGGGTTCAAAACTAGCTGAGGTCAACGGTTTTTCTTGAGTGATACAATTCCGTAGCACAACTTCCTTCAGCGGGGAAGTAAAACCGTCAGTCCCATTTCTGTTGTGGAATCTAAAAGAACCCTGGGAGGTATGTGAATACACTTTCCTTGGCCTCGACTAACCAGCGTTGCCAAACTTGTCTTATATTTGAGGGGAGGTTGACTACAAGAAAACGAGAGAATGACAACACTGTTTCCCAACAGTAACCACGCAGTTCCCTCAGAGATGATATTCAGTGTAGTAATGACCCCTAAAATACAATATTATGTGTGTGTGACAAATTTGGCCCTAAATAAGTTGAAAAAAATAAATCAAAATATTTTACCAGATCATGTAAGATCCGGTATGTATAATATAATTTAGTAGGAGGGAGCGTATCCAACATTTACTAAAACTAATTAAATATATGCATACGTCAAGTCACGTGATTTTTCAGCTGTGAACTCAGATAGGATATAAATTTATGTAAGATATTTATTTTTTTCCATTTATTTGAATTATTTAACGCGCACTTTCTGAACCGACTGTATCTATCAGCACACGAGAATTTCCATGAGCGAGAACGAAAGTACCTACAATTTTGCCAGGAAAGGTGTTTTCTCATAACTTCCAGGGTTCTTTTACGTGCCATAATTGACATGGGGACCGACAGCTTTACTTCCCCTCCGTAGGAAGTTGTGCTACGGATTTTTTTAGTGTTGGCACAAAATCTTACAAAATATGTTTACTTAATTTTTGTTAACACCACGTCTTACTACCCACGCGGGATATGCGCCTATGTACAGTACTAATAATTACACTGATTTGTTAGGGATTAGGAAGGTTTAATTTAGAGGAAGTGCATCCGTATTTTTGTGGAGCGAGAGTGGAAACATATTTAGGGAAGAACCACTCTCAGTGCACCCGACCGGGATCGAACCCCGATCTCCCTGTCATCGGTAGTTTAGTCAAATACAAGAGTAGCGCGTTAGACCACGCGGCCAACGAAGCGGATTCTGTTTTCTTAATATATTTCGCTCTTTGTTTATCTCCTTCCCCCCCTGAACCCTAGGATTCCCCTCTTGCTCGCACTCGTGTGTTCTCTCATATGTGTATGTATATGTGAGGGCGGGTGTCCCTAGTCCCACACATGTGGGAGGAAGATAGACAGAGGGGTGCCGGCGGGCCCTTGTGAATACCGATGAGTCCCGGACACGCTACGTAGACAGGTGGGTTCCTGGTGCGTGGGACCGGACATATATCAGCTACCTGTTCAGGAGCGGCCGACAACGGGGGACTACTATAGGGGCCCACGGAACTTAGGGGCCTTTAACATGTACAGTACAAATACAGGGGCCTTTAACATGCACAGTACAAATATAGGGACCCACGGAACTTAGGGGCCTTTAACATGTACAGTACATAATACAGGGGCCTTTAACATGTACAGTACAAGTACAGGAGCACATGGAACTTAGGGGCCTTTAACATGTACATTATAAATACAGGGGCTAACGGAACTTAGGCCTCAGTCATACCAGGGAGCGACCATTGGGCCCTTTAACATATACATTCTAAATACAGGGGCCCACGGAACTTAGGTCTCAGAAATACCAAGGAGCGACCTTAGAGGCGTTTAACGTGTACCGATTTATGACCTCCTTA
This sequence comes from Timema bartmani, assembly GCA_902151455.1. NCBI lineage: Eukaryota > Metazoa > Arthropoda > Insecta > Phasmatodea > Timematidae > Timema > Timema bartmani. The sequence goes on along the minus strand of CABFWB010007426.1, from coordinate 9,752 downwards.
ATCATATTTTAGTATTACAGACGATCATTTTAACACTGAATTAACTGTATACGTAACTTTTTGGTGTTCAACTACCCCTACGGCTGATTCTGTGCAACCCACCAATCCTAGTGAGCTTTCCCATCCTCACCGCTAGACCTCTCTGTCTCAGAAAATCAAGGGGCAGCTCTCCCGCCTGATGTATAGGCAACCCACCAATCCTAGGAGCTTTCCCATCCTCACCGCTAGACCTCTGTCTCGGAAAGTCAAGGGGCAGCTCTCCCGCCTGATGTATAGGCAACCCACCAATCCTAGGAGCACCACTAAATCCTAGTCTTGGACACTCAGGGGTCCACTCACTGATTCTTTGACATACTGTATATATATATTATCATTAATATTTAAAGTATCTTATCCAAACCACCTTACTAGCTTCCCACACGACTTACAAACTAAATTAATTTTATAAAATACAACAGCCCCCCAGTCATCAATTCTTTATTGTGAAATAAGAAACCCCATTTTTATTAACTACAATTTTTTTAGCTGTGCTGGGACACAGACTGGGAGACCTTATCTCAAAGTAAGTAGACACAATCACTGAACTTAGAAAACAAATACAGATTTATAAAGTTTTTTTGCACCACGTCTTACTACCCGTTTGGAATATACGCTTATGTAGTAGTTACACTTATGTGTTAAGAAATAGGAAGGTTTAAATGTAGGAAGTATACCCGTATTCGCGTGGAGCGAGAGTGGAAAATCATAATAGAAAAACCCACCCTCAGTACACCCGACCGAGATTCGAACCCCGATCTCCCCGTCATCGGCAGTCTAGTCTACTGTGAGAGTGGCGTCTTAGACCATGCGGCCACCGAAGTGGGTCTCCTTCCACTTCCTCTAACTAACAACTTTACTCATCCGTAACGCGTTACCGTTATTGCATAAGTAGTAAGACGTCGTGCTATGAAAAAATATAAATATTTATACAGGGTGTATTTTAATCGGTGTAAGATATTCTAGGGGCGTAGTCCCACTGACCAAACACTAAGAAAAGTTCGTATAAACATGGGTCTAAGAAAGCTTAGTTTTATAGATATTAAAAGCTTTCCTCAAACATGAATTGGTCGTGGGGATCCAGTGAATGGCCGGCTCAATCATCAGGTTTGAAGCCAACGGAATTTTATCTCTGGGGACATTTAAAACCCTTGTTTAGGCAACTCCTGTTCCTAATGTTGAGGTTTTAGGAGACTGTATCTTGTATATTTGTGAGCAAGGACTTAACACCTCGGGTGCACCCCACAGAACGCGACAAAGCCTGGAACGTAGCTCAAAGGATGTTCTAGCTTGTGATTTTGTTAGTTTCTGTCGAACTTTTGTCTTTTATTCGCGTTACTTCTTCCGTTGTATTACCTATTAATTGAACAATAATATCCCTCATACCTCAGAAGCTAAACTTTCTTAGACCCATGTTTTATGGGATGTTCTTAGTGGTTGGTGGATGGGATTGCACCCCTAGAATATTTGACACCAATTAATATACACCCTGTACGTAGGTAAACACAATTCTTTGAGCCATCCTGTACCCACACGGACGTGTGGTGTGACGTATAAACCATTCCCGCTTGCTCCGAGTTTGTTACCGGGTTCCATTCCTCACGAACCAGTCGAGAAGGTTTTCAATGAAACACTCTTTTTTTT
>CABFWB010007425.1:0-12393 GCA_902151455.1 Timema bartmani | reverse complement strand
TACTCTAAGGCAAAAAAAAAAAAAATCACATATAGCAAATTTTCTGTTGTCTAGTGAAGAATATAAAAAACCTCAGTTTATTGCAATTTCTAGTTCTTGTATCTAATATTCCAGTTGATCAGCCGTGAGACGGACTCCATAGAGGATTATCATAGAGAGACATTTTCGTTATTTTCGTAAGTAGTACTAAGCCGCGTACACACCAGCGAGCGGAATGGTAAACCAAACAGCGAACCGTTCGCTGAACTGCGCGGCGAACACTGACATGGGGTGGGGGTGTTTGGTTCGCTCGTTTTTCGTTAATATCGTCCAAGCCCAAGGAGAATATGTATCAACAAGAATTGGCAGCAACCGTATATATTTGCATCTTTTATTAATCTTATGGTTTATCAACTACTCTGGTTTAATACATATTTTTAAATAGTAATTACTTTTTATGGGATTAAAAAAAAGTAATAACTTTGTTTAGAAGAATGCATCTTGCCTCCCCCCCTCCCCCCTACTGTTCCGCCACCTTTGTCTGAATATATTTATGTTTCAAATTTACCTTTTTTAAATTCTCGAAACAATACTCAATGAACCGTACACAAAAAATAACTTTTTATTATTATTTCTTCTCTGAAGTATAATCTATGTTCGTCGAAATGTTCGCTTACCCGTCCATGCGTTCGCGCACCTCTCTTTGCTGGTTCGTCGAAATACCGACATCGGGTGGATCGGGGGGAATGAACGTGGTTTTGTTGCAGGTTCGCTGGAATGTTGCAGAACTTTGAGCGGTCCGGAGTTCGGTTCGCCATTTCACTCACGGGGCTTTATAGTTTATTATAAAATATTATATTTGAATATCTAGTAGGATCCACATTTCTAAAGTAATATTTGATTACTACACTCCTGTAATTTTTTAAAATACATCTGATTAGTGACAAATTTGTCCGAATCCATCATTTTAAATCATGAATAAAACGTAAATATTAAAATAAATTTTAAAAACTGTAAAATATGCTATAGCCCTACTTTGTGCACGCCTACGCACAAATAATTATTATAAATATATAATGAGAAATTTCAAATTTATGAAAAAGCCTAATCATAAAAGACACATTTTGAAATTTATTGGTGTACTAATTTTTATTATAACAAGCCAACTTTAGCCAAACATTCGTTGGTATACATGTTAATAATTTATTGATAAATCTATATTGAACAGAAATATCACTTATGAACGAAAATATAGCCATGTTTTCTCTCTGACTCAATGGAGGGGTAACAGTAAAACTCGAGCTGGGAGGAGAAGTTATATTATCATCGTCAAGCGCAGCTGACTAAACTTTTACCTCAGGGTTAGTCTTTAGGGAAGTGGTTTTCAAATTAGGGCTCGCGGCGTGCCTTAGGCGAGGTTGCAATGCTCGCAGAGGTTATTGCTTTATAACTAATTTCTTGGGGGATTATTATGATTATGTAAAATTCTTGAAAATAACATTATAACTCCACACATTATATTAAGTTACGATTTAGTAAATAAATAAAAAAACAATCATGATATACTCTAAAACATTTAACTCTATTTCACATCTTTGTATACTTCCTTCATATATTTTGTCTGTAAATCACTTTTACACAAGTTATTTAATAATTAGTAAAACATTTATTTTTATTACATTTCATAAAATGTTTACAGACTCTTGAGTTAGGTCAGTATTTAACACACTATTTGAAATCATTTTCTTAGCTAGAAAAAATATTTATATGAAGGTCCCAAATTAAAATATAACTAGAAGATGTTAAAATGATAAAAATCGTTATTTTACTGCTTAGTTCCCAACTCTGACAGTTGTTTGCTGACTTAATTTACTGTAGTAGCCTCGTGTTTGGGTGAATGGCGCTGCTAGCGTAACATCCAATATATCCACTGGGTTCGTCGATTCTCTTTTGTGACATCTTAGTCACATTCTTAATATAACTAATCATATAATAAAGTAATAATAATTATAACAATCACCGGCGGGCACGTGGGCTGAATTTCACGGTCGTATGGTTTGGTTTGTTGGCGATGGGAGAACCAGTATTTGAAATTCGGCCGGTTGTACTGAGGGTAATTCTTACTCAAAGTTTTCCCCCTTACTCCATGAAAATAATGGTTAATTTTATCAAAATTCTACATCTCTCATCCTTCCTCAATTAGTGTAATTAGGCTAAGTGAGGATAGCCAGGACAGGAATGAAGGTGCAGTAAAAACATTATTAAAAAACTAAAATATGAAAGTTTTGAAGTTATCAAGATGTCACAATATACTCAAAGAAGAAAATTCGCGTAAAAACCTTCAAAAGCTGTAAACCGTGGATTTAGGGTGTGTACTTCAAGAGTATATTTAGCTTTTAGATCCGTGGTCAACCTGACACCTCAAACTCCATAGCCATCGTTTCGGATAGCTAAACAACCATAACAAATATAAAGCGGAGACTTTGAATGAGCCTACATACCTGGGTTAATCTTTGTTTGTACTTTTACATGTATTGCGAGACTGACGTCTTATACACTGTGATCACTGGTGTGTGTAGTACAAAAAAAGTGTAAATAGAAACCAAAACTTGAAAATGTACTTTGGGAAACTTTAGGATGTATTCATAAGGTGTTTTATAAAACATTTATATCCATTGAAAGCCTGTCATCTTAGACTTCGTGACCAACATTTTGGGTAGCTTCAAAACCAATAGAATTATAAATCTTTAATTTGACATACGTACTTAAAAAAACTAGGGGGAGGACACCTGGGCGTTTTACTTTACTTTTAAATATATTACGAACCTAAAGACTAAAATCGCATGAATACTGGTTGGTGTGAAGATATTCAGTATACGTACTGATGAATATAGTAGATTTTTTAATCGGAAACTTACCAACGAGAAATTTTAACTTAAAACTCAAATAAATATACATCCGTGGCCTTTTGGTCTAAAGCGTCACTTTCTTAATATACTGTATTGCCGGTGGCGAGGAGGTCAGTGTTCAAATCCCGGTACTGAGAGGGGTTTTCCCTAAATATTTTTCCACTCTCCTTCCTCACAAATGTCGGAGCTTTATATATAAACTCTGCCTTCCTCATCCCCAGCTAGTTTAGTGTAAATATGCAGAAGACGCTGTGCACAAACGCAAAAATCTTCACTAGACACCGGGCCTTTCAACTAATTAATTATATTAGTGTTGCAAACGTTAGCGACAATTATTAAGTTTACTATTATCTTTCATTGGTTTAGCCCTACAAGGTTGAAATCGTAATACTTTTACAACAGAACAGATACAATAAAAATAGCACTGTGCTTCTAAAATAAATTAGCTCTAAATTTTAGATAAATACTTAGTTACTAAATGTCAAAAGTTTTGTTGTTTTGATTTGTTCAAGCGTTTAAATGTATTTTAAAATAAATAGGAACGAATAATTTTACTCTAAATTGCAACACAGAACTATTGAATATAAATATCACACACTGAACAAATGTGTTTCGCTGCCAATTCAATATATGACGTTTTCTATATCTTTTTTTTATTTAATAAGTTAAATCACAATGTTATTTCTTAATAAGGCAACGTCCATGTGACTTAGTATTTCACTTTCTTATCATTCCATTTTAGTTAAATATTTTAAAAGAAATATCCAGAATGATTGGTTGTGTCTTGGCTTTGAAAAGTATATTTGTTCAGAATTATATTGATGTATGAATGTTCGTATAATTCAGTCTGTGATACAAATACTCGACAGTAACTGTGATGTAGTCCATTCAAAACTTGTTGAAACCTTATATAAACATGTTTGCACACGCTCTGATGCTAGTAATTACGAGTAACTGCCAAATAGAGAACAAACAAATATTTGTGAAATTATAACTGTTACTATAGTCCATATGTCAAAAGCAGCTCACCATGACACTGTATAATTATGTTTATGTATAAAAGGGTACTTGCTTGGAAGGTAAATGGGATGGTGCTTGATTTAAAAGTAGATTATAACTCATTGGCAGGAAGGTTTAATCGAGGTGGCGCGATATATGAGCCCTTAAATTCTGTTCACGGTAACGCAGGCTCATTATATCTAAGTTACGGTCATTATACCTGTGTCTTTGATTAAGTAAATAATTTCTATATTTTCTTTGGCAACACGTCTTAGTACTTGTTCAGGATGTACACATATGTATTAATAACGCTATTGAGTTAAGGAGGAGGAAGATTGAATTTAAAGGAAGTGTGCACGCATTTGCGTGGAAAACTATTTTGTAAAAATTACCCCTAGTATACTTGACCGGGATTCGAACCTTGATCTCCCTATCATCTGCAGTCTAGTCCAACACTATAATGAAACCTCAGACTATTCAGCCACCGAAGCAGATCACAACTATTCCTTAATATAATGGAATAGGGATGAAAAGTATTATTGAGAGGAAGTGCACCCAAATTAGCTTTAGGAGATGTGAGAATACCACAGTGATACGTCACATGTGGAAAATTATTTCCGACGCAATTCGTTGGGGTTCGAAACCCAACCTTTCGGTCAATTGTTTAAGTAATTCGTTTCTCTGGACCACAAGGTCTCAGCTGCTGGTCTCCCTCTGCCCTCCCAGCTCTCAACCCCTTCGCTCACCAACATGTACATGTTGTTATGTGATGCTACCTACCTGGTAAACAGCTGGTAGCTGGTAAACAGTCCGAACCTCTCTTGTTTTGTTTATAGCTTTGTGCTGGAACAAGGCACCAAATAAAGCGTTAGTTTCAAACATATTGGACAAATTAAGGCCTTAATTGAACAAGTGTATAATGTATAAATCGTGATGTCACAGACCATGAAAATAGCTGACTGCACCCAACGAGATAGTTTGGAGGTTTTCAAACGAACCCTGACAAACCACTATAAGACTGACGCCGCATGCCCTGCAGCACAGGGGGTGGGAGGGTAGAACATCGTCCTATTTGCTTCATCCAAATGTATATAACTAAAAATAACAACATCCTCCATTTTTTAGTCAAATATACCACACAACAAAAAAAAGTGGTTTTATGTTTCTATTTTACAACATGGATAGAATAAGTATTAAATGTATCTAAAGCGTATGTCTAGATGAAAAAAAAATAATCCACACAAAAATCTAATAAAATAAATAAAACGTAAAATGAAAACTGTCTCAAAATATCTGGCGAAAAAGAAATACGTCAGATAAAATAAGAAAAAAGTAATAGTAAATAAAAATGAGAGCATTAAATCAAATAACTACATTACGATAACTGAAATGTGCTATCATCTACATAGCTGACATAATCAGGAACTAAAACAACCGCTGATAAATTTAAATCTACTCTGGTTGTGGTAGGAAGAGATGTCTGAAAGGCCATTTTCCCTGTCAAAATTCTACTATATATTAGGATTTTGGTAGGAGGAAGGACTTTTCAGACATTCCTTCCTACCATCGACAGGCTATACATCGCTCCTACAAACGTTAGCGTCCAAGGTATTTAAGAGGTTAAAAATAACATGTTTTCTATTTCGTCTGACTCGGAACTTAGTCCCGTCATTAATTGTATCTCTTGCACCTGTTAAGTAGTAAATACTTATTTTCCACGAGGAACATAGCTAAAAAAAAACTCTTCTCGCCAGTTTTTTTAAAGGTATTTTTAAAAGCTGCTGCCAACTTGTTAATAACCGTACGTTTGAAAAAAAAAATTGACAGTTAGGATTATCTAAGGGTTCGAGTTACGTTCTATAAGTTCCTGGTTTGATCACAGTTGCTGATATTTAAATTATTCATATATAAAAAATGTATTTTTTCTTTATGCTCTCCATCTTACTACCCATCAGGGATATCTATATAGTTACATTATTAGGGTAAGGAGGAGGAAAGAAGAATCTAGAAGAAGTACATCCTTATTTGAGTGGAGAGAGAGAGAGATCGAGTGAGGAAAAACTTCTCCTCACACTTGGATGGGACTTGAACCTCAACCTCTCCCGCTACCGGTAAGAACAGACAGGACTAGACTGAAGCCTTTGGCCGCGTACCCACTGGTTTGGGTGGTTTCATATCAACAGTTCCAGCGTCGGCTAACGCTACTTCACAAGGCAACCCTATGGTAGGCTTTGATTTGAAATGGCTCATGATTATACACACATAGGTGCTCACATGGTTTAAAGTGTCAGTCTCACACTGTCCGTTTATTGAAGGATTGGCTTAGGTCGAATCCCAGCCGGGTACACTAGCGGGTTCTGGAAAGAGGGGGGTGGAGGATTCCTATCTGCTCTCTACGTTTATATGTGTGTGCATATTCTTGACCTGCCTCATACCTACCCCTTAAATCAATTCATTAATTGACTTAGTGTTAAACAATTTAAATTATGACGGTGAATTTGAAAGACTGCAAATAGTATACGTCGTTATTATTTGTATTGTCAAACCTTCATTTATTTTCACTCTTATCCAACAGGTCTAAAATATATACTTTCGAATTCCAAGAATGTCACAGTTTTTGTACAACAGATTTCCCTGTATTTTACAAATTAACTCTTATGTTGTCAAATTTAATTTGTCAGGAAATTTTAGTAATTTTAATTTAGCACCGCGTATTACTACCCGTTCTGGTTATACGCTTAAGTACTAATTACGCTAATGCGTTAGAGATTATGAAGGTTACATTTAGAGGAAGCGAACCATGGAAGGAGAGTGGAAAACCATTTAGGAAAAACCACCCCCAGTTCACCCAATCGAGATTCGAACCTCAATCTACCCGTCCTCGGCAATCTATCTCAACTCGAAACAAGCGCGTTATCTAACTACGCTACCGAGACGAATTGTAATGAAATTGATTAGTGCTTAGTTGTGTTTATAACAGGTTTATTTGTGCTTACCGTGTAAAATATGTTGTGACTACGCACCCCAATGTTTCAGGAGGGAGATAAAGATAAGATACATGCTCGAATCAGCGTTCTGAGTTATTCAATTAGTTTTGTATTACATACAAAATCTTAAAGTTAGACATCACTATAAATATTATAGTACCTTTATCTGTTTTTTGTTGTTGATAAATTACCTTTATTTTCCCCGTGTTTTACCATACAAAAAATATATATGTATTTTTCCGGCTCTCCCACTTTTTCAGTTGAGTGACAACCCTGAGGTATCTATATACCATGGAAAGCGTCATGTGTTTGTCACGTTTGACAGCTACATGATAAATGTTATGATATTTTGTCAATGCTCGCTAATCATTTTATTTTATAACCCTTCGTATCTAACAAAATGTATATCTTTTTTCAAATATACTTAGTCTATATGAAAGCGCTATCTGCAATTCTATGGAGACACTCATCATATCCATACCATGTATTTATGTTTGTTCCTTTCGGTAAATAAAATATTGTATGGATACTTTACTTTCACAAATAATCAGATAATTTGTTGACGTTGATTACATTCCTTCCTCCCTTTCTTGCCGTCTACATCAGCAAACAAAGTGGATCTGATGAGAGATATTCGACCACGGATGATGTTATAAAGAGACAGAGAAATATGATTTTAATTTTGAAAACTCAGTCGTGCTGATCCGACCATATTGACCACTTGAACACTCAGAGAGCGCGACGCTATTTGGAGCAGTTCCGGCTCAACGACCTCTTCACCTCACCCGAATAACAATGGCGTCTCCAGCTCGTTTTGAAGAGGGCCAACTGCTGCCCTAGTTTCCTTTTTTACAATCAATAAACAAAGGTTTGCTATAAAATTGCACCTCTAATAGTCTTTTATACTATTTTTGGGAGCATTTGAGGTGCAATTTTTTTTAATACGATTAAAATGACTATACTCCATCTACGGTAGGCGTGTAGGTAAGTGACGGCTAGCAAGGCTACCAGATCTACTCTCATGTATCTATTTGCCAAACCATATGATCTCCAAGACCATATGTTTATTTGTTGTTACTTTTGACAGTCGAAACTTTCACGACAAGCAATTTGTTTTTAATTATGTTTTTCCTTGATCTGTTTTTACATCTTCTGCTAACCGTCAGCTACCACCACTTTTATGGCTGATGAACTCTATGTCACCACAAGACTCACCAACTAATTTAACTCTAAGATATGCCCACATATATGTGCACGCTGACTAAATGTCAGGCTCATCTAGGGCCGTATGCAAGAACTTGACTAAGTGAATGCTAAGTGGACACTAGCTTGGGTTTGCTTGTGTCATCCTAGGTTAAAAGGTGGAGCGATGGTGTGCTCAGAACCATACTATCGGCCTACTAAGCCACTAAGCATTCACTATAAGTTCTTGCATACCTCCCTTAGTCTGGTTTGTCGGTAATGAGGAAGTAGGGTTTTTAATAAAAGCCATGTATTATTAGGGTTGTTTTCCTTAAACAGTTTATCATTCTTCCTCCACGCAAATAGAAATAGGCCTATATTTCCTGTAGATTCAACCTTTCTCGTTTATTCACCATTAATTAAATTAAATTAATAGGGCCATGATGCAGTCTGACATGATGGGAAAATAATAATTCTATAACAGCACTCGGTACGTTGTCCAAATTCACGATTGTAAAAAGGTAGGACCCATCAGTTATAATTTTATTGCCCGTTTTGGGTATCGAACCCAGAAATTTTCACCCAGTAGTCAGATGCACTATCAACTTAGCTAAGGAATCTGACATTGAAAGATTTCATCTTTGATTATGTTAAAACCTTAGCTCAGTCGGTAGCGTGTCTGTCAACTGAGCTAAGGGTATGGAGTTCGATCCCCGGCATGGTTGAAAAATGTATCATTGGCGAGTGAAATTTGGGTTTAACCTTTCACAGTAATGAATTAACGGCCTGGGACTGGATGTTGTGTTTGTTCTAGTCTTAAACTAGATAATAAGGCATATGAAGCTATGACAGGCCTAGCAAGCCGGTAGTGGAAAATATATGTCTTGAATAAAAAACTTATCCAGGCCATAGGCTGGAAACAGCAATGGATGTAAAAACTAAAAATTACATTAAAACAGATCATGCTATAGTATTGGTTATTATTGATTTATTATCTCTCCAAGAAAGTAGGATGATTTAGATGAATTGTAAGGGAAAGTAACCGTCAAAAACTTGAATATATAATCGTGTCGTGATAGATAAAATCTTGAAGAATATGGTAAAACAAATGGCGATTATTCATCATGGAAAAAAATTAACTGTGTTTTACACCAAAGCCGTCAAATGTGACAGGCATAAAACATTTGGCCTATCGTAGGAACATATCAAATTATGTACAGTAACTTTTTGAAATGCCAAATAAGGTTCCTTCTATGAAAATCTAACAAGGGCTGCCCTGAAGATTCAGAGGAATTTAGATAGTAGAAATTCCCTCCCCCTCTTTTCAAACAAAAAATAAAAATAAAGAAAAAAAAACATTATTTATTTGTTAACCTATTACCTTTACTAATATGATTACTAACGGCTTAGTTTTTAAGGTGTAGGGATGAAAGATAATTTAGGGGAGGTGTGCCTGCATTAGCGTGGAGAGGAGATGGGAAATCCAAAGTAATAAATAAAAATGGAAAAACCACACTCCCTGCATCCAGCTAGGATTCAAACCTTGACCATGAAATTCACACAATCAATCCAATCTACTGCGAGACTTATGTTTTTGACATTTTAACTAACAAGCTATACTATTCTCACGTTTACCTTGATAAAATAACTTATTTATTATTTCAACTACTCATTCTGACCTCAGGTCAGCCAGCCACTGAAAAGTTACACCTTTTCTTTAGCCAGATACACAGTTTTATGGGGTTTTTCTATGATCTAACTAGCAAAATAAAGTTAAATTTTAAAATTAATATTCTCTTAGCTTATTTAAAAAAAAATTCTGAATGTTTATTTAAGCAGTGTCAGAAAAATGATCTATACATATGTGAGCAAGTATATTTGATGCAGGGTACAGGTTGTAGTGTAAATGATCGTCTGTAATTGTAATTGAATGTGTGTCAATAGGATGAGAACCTGGAGGCTGAAGACGGTGGCTGTGTTTTTCATCAATGAACGGTATTTAGGTTAGTTAATTAGTAAAACGAAAACAAATTACCTTTCATGTGCGTGTTCTATAAATCCAGCAAGCCTCGCCTATATACATATATATGTATTTGGATGATATAAGGCAGTGTTGTTCAAATTTTGCTGCGTGGAACCCTTGGGCTCCACCAGCTATCTCAGGCTTCGTGGGGACATTTTATAGTATTCTTTATTGGTTTTGTACACTATAAAATAGCGCCAGTAATTAAGATTGCCAATTTTCTCAAAACTCTGTGAAGGACACTTATCAAACCTACAGGCAGACTATGTGAATTTTTCTGTTTATTTTATAGCTTTATACTTATAAAACTCAACCGTCGTTATTGAATGTTTATAATATTATTGCACTTTTTTTATGAGAACTCTAGCATTTATTTTTTTCTGGCGCATGGGCTCCTTTGGTTTAAAAAATTGGAGAGCCCCTAATCTTGGGAAAGCTTCCCCATATCCATTCCCCTCCTCCATTCTCATATGGTTGATGATTCACAATGGGGAAACGAATTCCCTCATTGCATCCTGCCTGTTACTTATTCCAAATCTCTTTTTGTGCCAAATAAGAGCAAGTACCAACTTGGGTATATTTTTGAAAACTTTTACTAGACATGATTATTGCCAAATAAACGAGAACACAATAATTTTACTGGTTGCTTTCTATGGATGTGAAGCGCGTTCTCTTACCTTACATGACAAAAAAATATTAGGGTACTCGAAAACAAGGTGCTTGGGAAGATATTTGGTCCAAAAGGTATGAGACTAGTGGGAGGTGGAGGATGTTACATAATAGTGAGCTATATACCATGTACTCATCACAAAACATTTTTAGGGTATTAGAGTCTCATAGATTACGGTGGGCAAGACATGCAGCGCAAATGGGAGAATCTAGAACCGCGTTCAGGGTATTGAATGGTAAAACCAGATGGAAGGATAGTATTAGTATGGACCTGAAAGAGATAGAGTATAATGAGGTGGACTGGATAGAGCTCTAAATAGAGATAGGTGGCGTACTTTTGTAATTGCGGCAATGAACCTTCGACCTCCTAATTCCACAGTACCTATTGATATGAGTGGGTTTGGGGAGTGATTTCTTTCACATTAAACTTTTTTCCCCAATGCGTCTTAATACCTGTATCACCTATATACATACATTTTACTATAGCTACATCAATATGGTGAGGATCAAGAAGATAACATTTTGGGGGAACTATACTCGAATTTGTTTGGAGATAAAGTGATAGACCGTTTAAGAAAAACACTAAGTACACTCTGCCGGAATTAAAACCCTGACCTTCTCTTCATTGGGAAAACATACTAGATGAAAATAACACTTTTCCCTCGTGACCATCAATGAGGGTCACATTAAAGTTAATATTAATGTAGTTTTACCTTGAACATACCAGGCACTTCCAAATTAAAAGTTGAACTTGAGCTGGATAAATGCTTAAATTACGCAAGCGATGTATCATCAAGGTTAATATAAATGTGTCGTAATTATAAACTAACTCAGCAGCTTGTACATCCAAACGAGTCATCAAGAAACACCAACATTATTATAAACACTAACAAGCCTTTTTATTTTCATTTCATCTTTCTACGAAATATATAAATATATCTTTCTACTTTATATATATATATTTCTACAATATATACACTACAATTGTTTTATTGGATAACTTATTTAGCAGAAAATAGTCATTTCATTACCAAAATTTTGTTCCAGGTAGAGTAGGAGGGACCGGATATGGTTGCTACAGTTTTCACATTTCATTTGATTTGTTTACATTTTAGGTTCTTAATATGTACTAAATTAAATTAATGGAATGATATTTCTATTCATTGGCTAAATAATAATGTGTTTTCAAATTTCTTAGGTCGAACAACGTTTTATAAATCTATTTGTGGTATTCAAAACATGTGTGGAGGTGAGTTAACACATGCTTTATAAATACGTAACAAATACAAATAAGGATTAATATTATAATTTATTAAAAACAAACGAAAATCTATGGTGTCATAACTATTATAATAATTATAACTCTGATTGTTCAAAGTTATCGAGGCATTAGATCATAGTCTTATTCACAATTTGTTATACGTATAAAAGTTTTAGTTTCCATTCACGCTAAAGTAGAATTCTGATATGTAGGAGAGTATAAGGCAGTTAAAAAGGCTACTAAAACTCCTTAGATATAAAGTAGGGTGATCTTCAGATATCACTTTTGATATATAATTATTGTATGTATATTTTTCTATTGTTTGACGAGTATTATTAATCCTATACTTCATTTTCATTCCTCTATGTTATATCTTTGAATAGT
>CABFWB010007424.1:0-24894 GCA_902151455.1 Timema bartmani | reverse complement strand
TTCAGGTAGGTGACGTCTTGTATTTAGTATAGCGCCGCACTTGAGGCGTACTAAATCTGACTATGAAACTGGCCCTAACAGTAGATCAGCTGCATAAATGAGATGGACACCCCCTAGCCATGCACTGTATAAAAACATATAATTTGACTTCCGTTGGTCAGATAGGGCTCTTAATGCCGGTGTAGCCTCAGGGAAGTTCACACTCTAGATCTAGATCTAGGGACTTGGACATGTTGAGAGAGGAATTCTTCCCTTTATTATTATTACTCAGCAGCGGGCGAGTCTAGCTCCGTCACAGCTGCAGATGGTCGCAAGCTGCGCAGGTTGTTGGGGCCAACCTGTCTTCTCCTCTCAATGACACACTGAGCTTGTCCTGCAGATTAGATCTGTAATGAGCCGTAGATTAATCTTCCCTTCTCCCTCCTCTTACATAGAGACATCAGGAGATTATTCAAATTGACCTCTCAATTATTTGTTTGTGAACGACACAAGTGCTGGTATATAAAGAAATAACTAGTCAAATTCAACAAATATTGAGATTTTATATAAATAAATGTAGTTTTTAAAATTATTTTAGTAATATTTTAAATGTATTATAGTTTTCTACATTATACTTGTTCATTTAATCAAACATAATAATTATGATAAATGATAAGCCTATATTGTGTTGTATACAAACCATGTTCTAAGATATACGGGTCTGGCTGCTCTTTAGTTCCAGTGATCACACATTGAAGCCAAAAAGCGCTAATTTCTTAGCGTATTAGCACGCGCGCAATTCAAATATTGTAGAGATGTTTGAACGGCAATGCTTTAATTTTATTGTTTTAGGTAATATGGAGACCAGAGAAAATAATGGATAGCTTAAAAAATAATCCTATTTTTAATAAACATCTCAAATACAATAAATGTTTGCTAATGAGTATAAAAAACATTTAAAGTTGATTGATAATGTTAAATAAATATTCCCTTTAAATAAACTATCACAGTACACTGGGGGAGGGGACTTTATACACATTGTATTATATTTAAATTGTAGAAGTAATATTATAAATAAAATATATTAGAGCAGTGGTTTCCAGCCTTACGCATGTTTTGACCCCAATTCTTGTCCCTAGGACCATCACCACATCTTAATCGCCTATAAACGTTTAAAGCCTGGATTTCAATTATTTTTCACACCCACGGCTATCCGTATTTACATTAATTACAGTTGTTAGGTAGGTAGACTTTAAAGGAAATTTACTCTCATTTACTTGGATGGAGAAACGGAAACCATGTACACCCGGCCAAAATTTGAATCCCGACCTCCTCGTCCCCAAAAAACCAAATGAGCGTGACGACAAGCCCACGTGCACACCTCTACTGGTTTTAATTACTCTAAATTGTGTATAATATAATGACTATACTAATATGACTAAGATGTTGCTAAAGAGAATCATCCAACCCAGTGGGTATTTTGTGTGATATGTTATCAGCACGACCCGCCCAAATACTGGGCTGCTACAGCCAGATAAGCCAGAGTTGTGTAACTAAAAGAAACACAAACAGTTTTTATCATTTTAACCGCTTACATTTCTATTAATTTGGATTTTTGCACCTTCCTATAGTCGTTCTAATAAACTAACAAAGTCAACAAGTCCTGTGACCACATCCAAAGCACACCATGACCCCAAATAGGGTCGCGATCCCTTGGTTGGAAGCTACTGTAGTAGAGTTGGAGAGCGGTAAGGAACTATCTTACGACATTTGAGGGAATTCGTGTTTGACTCCTATAGGGTGATATTTTGAATAATTTGTTTGTATATTAATACCAATAAAGGCTATAAGGACATTTAAAAATGAAGAGGAATAGGTATTTTTTAACTACACATACAACTAAAAATATTCTAATATTACCACTATTGTAAGAGGCCTAAGTGATCACGTAAGCTCGCCTCCTCATCCTACTCCCCTACCCCCACACATACAATGTACAAAGTTAATTTGATCAATAAATATATTTATTGCATAGCCAAGTAAATTTAAATGATTTAAAAATGTTGAGCAATCAATTATTATTATAGTTGTTTATATGCGTTCTGCTAATTGGCTCCTTTTTGGTCATCTTAGTTATTTTATCCACTCACCGTATTACCTAAAACCATCAAATGAGAATTTAGTATAGTTCAAACTTCTTTATAATATTTGAATTGCGCACGTGCTAATATGCTACGATACTAGCGCTTAGTGACTTCAGTGTCTGATCACTGGAACTAGAACTTTGCTGCTGTGAGTTACCCCTAGTTGCCGTGCTGAGGTGAAAAATACCTTAATTAACTTGTATGCTTGCCCAAGTCACACAGTTTTTAGTAGAGATAAACGAAAGTTCAGATATTTGGTGATTTTTGAAAAAAATCTACAGCTCGTGACAATTTTTAGAAACCTCAACCACCATTTTATAAAATAGGGAGCCCGATTATTGGCATTATATATCTATTTAAAAGGTAACAATTTTACATAATATTTCCTCGAACCTCGTATCTCTCTCCCGATGCACACATTGCGTTGTATATATTTTTATTTCTGGGGCACATCATTCGTAGACCAGTTTGTACTAATGTACTAATGTACTAATGTACCACTGTCCAGGGGACACCCGAATGTACTAATAGTATATCCTTTCCGTGGAGGCTCTTTCCATGTCCCGATGAGATGAGGTGATGGTGATAGTGAATACGAGGGTGTGGAACCAGGGGAAACATTTAAACCTAACTTAAGCCTAATTAACCAGATCCTGGTGACCATTGGTATAGCCCCCCATTTATGAAAAATACTCATGATACCAGCTGCTAATCGATCCCGGGACCCTTAGGTTAGTAATCAGAGGTGCGCTGACCTTATACCAGAGTCTGATTATGCTCTTCCCTTCAAAGTATGTAATATATATATATATATATATATTTTTTTTTTAAATTCATCTGTGTCTAACTATCCATCTGGGACACCCACATATTTAAAATAAAGTCATGGGTATAGTGAAGGAAGAGCTTTGAGTAAAGAACCCCTGATCATCAATAAACTAGCTCAGACGAGACTGCAACTTAAGAGCTTATGTACTCTGATAATATATTAATGATTCTATTATTATTATTATTATTATTATTATTATTATTATTATTATTATTATTAATAATAATAATAATACATTTATTTATCCTTTTAAATCTACGTTTAATTAACTTAAGCAGGCTATTTATATATTGTGTGACATTAAATCTAGTAGATCTTCATTGACATGATCTCATTGATTCTCGTTGTACTCATGTTGGTACATAGCCTTTCATAAAATAAGCTTATATGGCTTTATTCAAAATGGAGAGCTAAACACACGAAGAGGATAGTCTATCGCAAGCTCATTACTGTTTATAAAAAACCGACAGTAGCCTAAGAGTACAGTTAAATTAACACTATCATGCCACTTTACAATCTTAGCCCCAAGGAGTACAAAAGAATTATTTAAAAACTACGAAATAATAATATATCACTTAATTATTCTTTTAACGCTAGGGGTATCGATCATGGACCAAATAGTGTCAAAACACTTCTAAGATAATTTGGTTACAATCCTGGTTCTTTTACAAGCCTGTCTCACCTCAAGGAAAACACATAGCTTGGTCAGACAATACAACTCGAACAAGGCGTCGTATTCTAGGGCAGTTGTTATATATAGTCTTCATTAAAAGACCCCACTGATAATTATAGCAGGGAAACAATTTTAACAGACTAAAACATACGTTTTGGATAAGCTTAGGAAAGTTGCTGTGGTCAAGTGAAGAATGCAGAAAACAACACTCCATTGAGATCCTGGCTCCAAAGTAATCGTGAATCTAATATCCCATCACGCTGTTGATTAGGTCCGCTTCAACCAATATCCCATCACGCTGTTGATTAGGTCCGCTTCAACCAATATCCCATAGCGCTGTTGATTAGGTCCGCTTCAACCAATATCCCATCGCGCTGTTGATTAGGTCCGCTTCAACCAATATTCCATCGCGCTGTTGATTAGGTCCGCTTCAACCAATATCCCATCACGCTGTTGATTAGGTACGCTTCAACCAATATTCCATCGCGCTGTTGATTAGGTCCGCTTCAACCAATATCCCATCACGCTGTTGATTAGGTCCGCTTCAACCAATATCCCATCGCGCTGTTGATTAGGTCCGCTTCAACCAATATCCCATCGCGCTGTTGATTAGGTACGCTTCAACCAATATTCCATCGCGCTGTTGATTAGGTCCGCTTCAACCAATATCCCATCACGCTGTTGATTAGGTCCGCTTCAACCAATATCCCATCGCGCTGTTGATTAGGTACGCTTCAACCAATATTCCATCGCGCTGTTGATTAGGTACGCTTCAACAAATATCCCATCACACTGTTGATTAGTTACGCTTCGACCAATATCCCATAGCGCGGTTGATAGTGTACGCTTCAAAAATATCCCATCAAACTTTTGATTAGTTACGCTTCGACCAATATCCCATCGTGTTGTTGGTTAGGTACGCTTCAACCAATATCTTATCACGCTGTTGATTAGTTACGCTTCAACAAATATCCCATCGCACTCTTGATTAGTTACGCTTCAACAAATATCCCATCGCACTTTTGATTAGTTACGCTTCAACAAATATCCCATCGCAATCTTGATTAGATACGCTTCAACAAATATCCCATCGCACTCTTGATTAGTTACGCTTCAACAAATATCCCATCACACTGTTGATTAGTTACGCTTCAACAAATATCCCATCACACTGTTGATTAGTTACGCTTCGACCAATATCCCATAGCGCCGTTGATAGTGTACGCTTCAAAAATATCCCATCAAACTTTTGATTAGTTACGCTTCGACCAATATCCCATCACGCCGTTGATAATGTACGCTTCAACAAATATCCTATGATGCTGTTGATTAAGTATGCTTCAACATCATCCCCACACGTTGTTGATTAGGTACGCTTCAATCAGCAATCATGTCAAATTACAGTTTTCTGAATTATTCAATTGTAAACAATTAAATTGGGATGATTTAAATTGCTTTCATTTTAGGAGATTTATTTTCATTTTTGTTATATTTTAAAAATATTGCAAAATGTTTTAATTGGTGTTAATTTCATTATTTACGAATGAGCACTCCATTTAACCACACACGCCTGGTTTGAGCTGTATTACCTGCCTAAGCTACTCGTGGGGTGAGACAGGTTAGTATCACATTAGCACCTGGGACAATTACATACTACCTGGGGCTGTGACTATCCTCGCATCCCGTGAAGACCCGTGCTTAAATCACAATGATTTTGGTTACTGTGGCCTAGTGCCCATTCGCATACGTTAATTACGCTGTAGGAATCAAGAAGGTAGAGCTTTAGAATAAATATACATGCATTTACAAGTAGGGAGAGTGGAAAACATTTTACGAAAAAACCCCACCCTCAATACACTCGACTGGGATTCCAACCCCGATCTTCCTGCTATCGGCAGTACAGCTGAGCACAAGAGCAGCTATGGAACACTCTGAGATTAGAATCGACCAATTTATTTAAAGATTGCTGGGTAAAGCTTTACGTTATAGCTCTATAGTGTTTTAACTTCGTTTGAGGCCTTCAAGTTTATCAGTGGATTGATGTGGATAAGAAACGGAACTGTGGCTAAGAATGACTACTGGCATATGCTTGGAGAGGAAATAATGTAAGTCCAATATGTGAGAGGGATGAGAGGAAATAATGTAAGTCCACTATGTGAGAGAGATGAGAGGAAATAATGTAAGTCCACTATGTGAGAGGGATGAGAGGAAATAATGTAAGTCCACTATGTGAGAGGGATGAGAGGAAATAATCTAAGTCCACTATGTGAGAGAGATGAGAGGAAATAATGTAAGTCCAATATGTGAGAGGGATGAGAGGAAAGAAACGTTGGTTCATCTTATCGTGAGTGAGCTATGGTATGCTATGTTGGAGTCAGGTACACTATCCGTGTGGCTAACCCTAGAGTGGCTGAGAGTCACAGTCAATGCATCCAGTTGAGGCTTAACTCCATTTCTTACGCACACGCGCGGCACGCAAACAAGGTTTTTAATTTTTTTCTAATATGTCATAGAAGTTTGTGGGGCCACAGCCCTTGTTGTTCAGAGTCCATGTGAGGTGGGAGGGGGGAGTAGGAAGCGTGAGGAGGTATGTGTAGGATTCACGGGCCGCTGAATGAACCTTACTGCTCCCGCCACTTAAACTAGACGTGCAAGGAGCATTTTACTCGTGTGGGACAAGAACAGCTCATCTCACAATACATAGGAGATAAAGAATAATTAAAAGAAATCTCTTTTTATATATTTTTATTTAACTTTAACGTAACCAATAACGTGTGAATTTTAAAAGGTTTATTGGATGGAATCGTGGGCAAAATTATTGCTGCGTTGTGTTTTTAGAACGTTGTCTAGCTCCCACTGAGATAGCTTGGTTTTAATCCTGGCTGGTTCAAAGTTGAATCTTCACATGGTGTAAGCATATAAGGAACAAGCTTCCTATACATAGCAAAGTCTCAATGTTAACAGAATATAAGTGATTTGATTTAACTCAAGCTAACTGAATTTTAGCTGCTTTCAACTTTTGTCTTTTTATAGTACCATCCACTGACATTATTTCATCTACTTATTCCACTAGGACCAGTTACATACCTCAAAGAAAGGTCAGTCAGTTTTTTTCAACTAAGCACCAGAAAGCGACGCATTAATAAAATCATTTTTATGAAAATTTAACATATTGTAATTTTGAATTTAAAAACACTATATTCTATGTAGGCCTATTAGTCTTAAATATATATTATGATCAAACATTAAAATAGATAGCTTTCAATTAATTTTAGAATACACTCTCTACTAATTTAAGTAACGTAAGTATTATACCTACAAAGATCAAGTTACTTTCTTTCCTCAAGATTTTATTGTGGATTTGCACACATCTTTTCCTGCGCTTCTGCCAACACTTCATAGGTATGTGACTTATTATAATGTTCCGGCCGTGTGCCACGGATATGAGCCTCTTGTTAAAACGAGAACTATCCGTGTAATCTAGATGTCACCTTAATTAACCTAATAGTATACATAGCGAGGGAGTGGAGCCAGTACCGTGGAATTAGTCCGTGATGTTCGTGTCCTGCTCGGCCGTTCAAGTCGCCTATGGAGATCATGTGATGTGTCTCATTCACACTGTAGCGAGGTGAGGGCTGGGCCTTATCTCAGTTCACGAAATACTTGTGGTTAATAATGTCCTGAGGCATGCAATGTACTAATATACATACACGAGCTAAAAGTTGATAGATTAATGGTGATGGAATTCATAGATATAATGTCGATTAAACAAGATTTTGAATTAATAAAGAAAATTTGCATTTTAAAGTAAGATTAAGATGTATTTTAAAACTACAATCCATTACGAAAGAATGAACTTGTTCTTAGTAAAATAATTTATTCATTTTATCAGGAGTATGTTATGCAAGCAATTTGTAGGTCCGTGATGATATAAACTGATAAAAATATTAATTTGACTTTACGATAATAAAGTGATTACATAAAATAATTGGTAGTTGGTTAAATTCGAGATGTAGAATATTTAATGAAAAAACTAAATTAGTTCAACGAAATAATTTTAAGTCCTCAAATAGTTAAATAAATCTGCTCGAATTCTCAAATTAAAATTATTGATTTGTAGACTAATATTTAATTAAAAAAACATAAATATCACCCAATCGATTCTTGTTCTTAAAGTATATTTTATTCGGTTCAAAAGAAAGTTGAAATGGATCGTAAGTCAAAATTGGATCATCACTGTAGATGTTTCAATAAAATGAAAGTTAGAAAACATTAATAAATAAAAACATGATATAGATAGAGACCCGACCTTTTCGGTAAATAAAAGTAAACCAGAGTGTAGAAATAAATGATGAGAAGCGTGAAAATATTATAAAAAAAATGGTAAAAAAAGTAATTGTTCAGATAAATGATTTTCCTATAACTAATATTATAAAATAGATTTTGTGCTTTGATCTTACATTTCCCTCATAAAAATATCCTTGAAGAGTAAATATTAAATTGCATTACCTTAAAGAACTAGAGAATACAGTTTTGCAACATATTAGTACTTATTCCACATGTCAATAATAATAATAATAATAATAATAATAATAATAATAATAATAATAATAATAATATATAATGATATGTATAAATTGTTAAAGAATCATAAATTGAAAAATATAACTAATTAAAGCTGAAGTAGGAACCATCCAAGCGTATGTTATGCGTAGTAGTCTATTAAAACTATAAAACACCGACAAGGATTAGTAGGCATGAAAACAATGTTTCTACCAGCGTCAGATGGTCCAAATGTGTTTCAGTTTAACTTGTCCAACTTGATTAATATCTTAATTTCGTGAATTCAAATATATTGTTTAACCTAGCCCTATACATGAACAAAGATCACTCCGTTTACTATGAACACCTCTTAAAGAATGAAAACCTTTACTTACCACAGCTCAATTCAAAGGATATCCTGCTAGATTTTCACTCTCACAAACTGGTGTTATTTCTAAATAAGTAAACCTGAAATATAGCTTCCATCTACGTCACTGGTAGACAAATCATAAATACTCCACAATTGATGAAACAAGTGACTTCCGCCTTCAGTAAAGTGATATGAGTTCGAATCCCAGAAAGTACGGTATTCTATGAGGCCATCAATAATTAAGTTGTACCAGCGTTTGCAGGGTGGTTGAATTAACGTGCCTCCAACAACTGAATACCAGCGTTTGCAAGACAGGAGAGTATAAAACCATTTACAACCAAAAGCACGTTAGTCAATTTTGTTGAGGAAAATAAGGAAAATGTATTAATTATTTATTTATTTCAATAAAAGATGACACATTTAGATTAATTATCATTATATGGAATGATTTATGTATAGTTTAATTATTCTGTTTCTTAATAACAAAATAAAATTAATCGAGGAAACATAAACAAATTAAAGGGGTATTAGAACCCTAATCACCAGGCCTGTGTGGGTAAGGAGGAAGAGCAGGAGTTAAAAAGATTGTAAGATACCCGCATTTGCATGGAGAGAGCAAAGAATTGGCCCTCAAACTCTTGCGTCCAAGATTATGAAACCCACAGCTAGAGGCAGTGAGCTTAGTGTGTTCACAACACGGAAATAAAAACCACCCAATGTCCTTCTAACACTCTCACTAGACCTTTCACAACGGGGTTTCAAATCAATGCGCATCATCATCTTCGAAATATTAGAACATAGTTCGGCAATGGAGCATTTAGAGAAGTTCGGTTATATTTGTTGATATCACTATCTCCATATGTAAGGAACCACTGTGTTTAAGTTGTGTTTACAAACATTGTTCTTTTAATCAGTTCCTATTTAAATCTGTTCCTAATAACTTAAAAATCGGTGACGGCTCATGGATTTAGACACTAATTTCAGGGTGAAGTAAAAGGGATCATTTGTAGGGATGCTTTATGATTTTATCCTTTAAATAACAGAATACAATAATAATAATAATAATAATAATAATAATAATAATAATCTCGGCATAGGTAATACAATCCTTCACTAGTTCCAAAAACATCAACTAAAATTAAATAATTTGTAAAACAGTCATTGTTATTTCCAGGTGTCAACTAAACTTTAAAAGAGTTTTACCAAAATAGAGTATTTATAAAACATTTTGCACTAAAACTATTATTTATTAACATTCAAGTTTGAACTTAACTAAATTATTATCTATTTACAAATCAACAGAAGTCAGCACTAGTTCAATTTAAGGTAAAATAAGACTTTCCCTATTTTTTTTCAGTTCCCTTCAATTGATATTATCTATAGTGGGTTTCTGGTAGAAAAGAAACTTTGAGGAAATACTAACCTTTCTTCAGTCAACGTTGATAACGTTTTACTTTATTATTAGCGTTATTTATGTGTTCCATCGTAGGTTAAGTCATTACTATCCTCATTTATAAGTTAGGTTTTGATGTATGAAATTGGTTCCGTTGAATCTACGCCATGATATTGGTGAACTGGCAGTCTAGGGGTAAGGTGTCATAATTTTGTGCTGGGGGTCAGGGGTTCAATCCTCAGTCCCGGCACAGATTTATCAGATGGTCAAACCCTTCCTTCACCTCTGACAAGACGTGTATTAATCACAAATTGTGAATATGAATAATGACAGGCCTCCACCGTGGTTCGGATCCCAGGTTAAACACTAGGTCCTCCATTTCATCTCACAGTCACCCTACATTACTCATTAGCGTGAGTATAACCCGAACGGTTAGTAAGGCGCGGTGCTAGTAGTAATATTAATACGCCCTGATTTTACATCCTCTATCCAGGCAAAAACGAAAGCATTTCCTATTAATCCCCTTCCTTATCCTACTCCCACACATAAAGTTTATAGTACAGCATAATTTTCATATAAAGGACCTTAATTGACAGCTATGAAAGTTACTAGTTCTATTTTCACCTATTCATACTACAAGTCATGTGATCTGCAGCTGTAACTTTTGATAGAAATGATCAATATAAATAGAATAACAGTAATATTATGGTAAAATGTTATCAATGTTGACCATTACAATAATGTTTGTATTTTCTAAAAGACCCTTCATATGAAAATTGTACAGTAGTTAATTTTATTCACCCATGAATGTATGTTGTGATGTTGTGGCTCTCACGGTTCTGTGAGATGTAATGTGACCAATAATAGAGCGAAGTTATTAATATAACGAACACATAGTGGAGTGGTCAATTTCTCTTGAATGTACTGTATTTCCGGCTCAACCTACATTCTTGCTGTCGATTGTGAAGGTGATAACGATGATTCGGTATTTTAAGCCATTACCAATGTTTGTGTCATAGGCAGGAAACGTTTCACCCTCAACTTATCAAGAATCGTGGAAACACAACGGAATATCTACAGATATCTCTAAAAGAGAGTTTAGGGTTGGCGCGAATTTGGACGTATCGTATCATATCGACTCATTTCTAAATTATTTTGTATGACAGTGAGAAAAAACCCAAATATGTGAATACTTTCCGAAGCCGTCGTGGAGCGATATGGGACGGTATAGTAAAGACCTTGTTCATCACACTAATACACACACACATCCACACATGAATACTAAATAATCCACGGGTCGGTAAACTTGACTGTGTGGCTGAGTGATAAGGTAAGCCGTCTACATGTCTAGAGTTCGCTGGTCCAATCGGTGGCACCACAGTCAATAAAATACTTAATTGCACATATTATTAGGAGATATCCCTGTTGGGTGAGAGTGGAGTTGGTTTTCCTCGAATGGTTTCCCACTCTCCATCCACGCAAATTCCTGTACACTTCCGTAATATTCAATCTGATAAATTAGCGTAATTAACACATTTGTGTATAACCCAAACGAATAACCCTATTGAAACGCGGCGACAGAAAAAAATTACACGTGGTTTTAAACACTCATATTCTTGACGCAAGATTTAGGGGCAGCTGTGACGTCATTTGAGTCACCACGCCTGTGCAAAGTTATTACTACTAGACGGTGGATGCGTAGCTGAACGTGACAAATCTATTTTTGGATTCCCCTCCTAGAACAATGGAATGGTAGTCAAACTTTATTGTCCACGTATCCACAGATATAATTTATCTTTATTATTATTATTATTATTATTATTATTAGCACCGCGTCTTACTACCCGTTCGGGTTATACGCACTTACGCTAATGTGTAATGGTAGGGTGATTGTGAGACGAAATGGAGGACCTACAGCTTAACGTGGAATCCAAACCACGGTGGAGGCCTGGCATTCCTCACATTCACAAGTTGTGATTTAATTTATCTTTAAGATGGGGTGCTAGTGAGCATTAATTTTAAAGTTTTTATAGCATAAACATTTGTTGGCTAAAATAAATCAAATTTTTCTTTTATAGACTCATAGAGTTTAGTTTTCTGCACATGCTAATCTCAACAGTTATTGAATATCTCTCATGAGCATAGCGGCATTTGGTGACAAACTTTTTAAATTAAGAGAAAAAGTTGTCATTAAATTTCAGGACACCTTTGACAGATATTCAAGAACTGTTGAGATTATCATGTGCAGAAAACTAAAAACTATGTTTCTATAGAAGAAATATTTGATTTATTTTAGCCAAAAAATGTTTATGCTATAAAAACTAAAAAAATACTGTCATAAGCTCACGCTCACTAGCACCCCATCTTAAGTTTGTACCTCGAGAGTTGTTGATTCATAATGCAAGCTATACATATTCTAAAAGTGATGCTCCTGGATCACGTGTCCTTATCGTCCAGGTCTGTTGTGACAAAACCTAAATCAGGCCCTGATTATTCAGTGTTTATCACGAAATTATAATCTATATTTTTTAATTCTACATACACCCTTTAGATGTATTGTCGTACCTCTAGGTTGAACACCACTGCCCTAGAACATAGTGAACCTTTCTAACCACTCGGTCAAAATGTTTGAGCCAGTTATAATAGGAAGGCCCTTTTAGAAAATACAAACTTTTTTGTTGCACTGCGTCTTACTACCCTTTTGGGTTATATGATTATGTACTAATTACGCTGATGGTTTTAGGAATTAAAAGGTTATATTTATTGGAAGTGTACCCGCATTCCCATGGAGGGAGAGTGGAAAACCATTTTGGAAAAAAACTCAATACACCCGATTGATATATGAACCATGATCCTTTTTCCAGAATTATGTGTTTTTTTTACCATCACGAATAAAAAAAATACAATAATATTTATTAATTTATTTAAAAATCAACGAAATAAATTTAGCGGAGGGTTTAAGGAACTGCCCTGGTATACACATATAAATAATTCCCTCGTGACCCGATTACGTGGTCAAACAGTCTAATGCGTCAGTCACTCTCGCAATAGAACTAGCCTGCCAATGACGAGGAGATCGGTGTAAGAAGCCCGGTCGGCTGTAATGTGGGTGGTTTTCCCATTTTACGGTTTTCCACTCTATCTCCACGCAAATGTGGATACACATCCTTCAAATTCAACTACCCCGTTCCCTGAAACATGAGTGTAGTTAGTAAATGTGTGTATAGCCCTAAATGTTGATAAAACGTTACCCTAAAGGAAAAATTTGCCTGGTAGGAGTTAAATCTCACGGTCTTTTGTTGCCGCCGAATAACCAGTATCGTCTATTATTTAAATCCATGGTTCATTATTTGTAAATGTTGCTAATGGCTTAGGGATAAGGAAGGTAAAGTTTAAAAGAAAAAACTCACTACACCTGACCAGTATTTGAACCCTGACTTCCTTGTCACCAGTAAATCAGAGTGAATTAGCTTGACACTTGTACCACGTGTCTACAAATTCTTAGCCTGAAGAACACAGGAACGAGAAGGACAGCAAGGGGGAAATGTACCCGTCTGCCCTCTGAGGGGGAGGATGGAAAACTACGTATTATAAAATAGACCCACCATTACAGGTGGCTAGGGTCGAACCCCGTCTCCTATGTCAAAGATACACTAACCTTACCAATTTGACCGTTTGTACTAATTCCGTTTGAAAGGTTTCAACATAATGTCAACAAATCAATTTCAATTTCCATTTAATAAACTTGATCAAAACCTTCCCTTCAGACAGAAGTTTTAGATGATTGTTATTAGATCAGTAAACCAAGGTTCAATCTCCATAAGCATGTTAAAAGAGGCTGTAAGGGGTTTTATATTCTTCTAGGATTTTAATATTTGTAAACCTTAGTTATTTTATGTTATGTTAATCAAAGCTTGTTTAAACTGTACCTTCGACAAATTTCCATCCACTTTATTTCCATTTGACCAACCTTCTCCATTAATCTCAAAGCGACCCGAAGCATGTTCTACTGAGAGATAACAATTTTCAAGTACGGTCCAAACAAACTCTCTGCTTGCCCTGGCAGCAAGACACGCCACCTCGCCTTCATAATTAACTGGCTAACAAAATAACTCTATTGTTAGTTTTTGATAGAACCAAGCTGTTACAAACTCATCTCTCTTCATGTCAATAACGTGATAACATGAACTGCATTGGTGGACGAGCGGACTTAATGTCAAGCTCATATAGTCCGGTTTTCTGGTGGCGGGGAGGTCGGGGGTAATCGAGCTGTTTTCACTAAGGATAGTTTTCCCTAAATGGTTTACCACCCTTACTCTACGCCAATGTGGGTTTATTTAATTTACATTAAACCTTCCTCGAGCTTACCCCATTAGTGTAATTACATATAAATGGCCCAGGTGGTTATTAAAACGCAGATAAAAACTTCACCCCCCAAAAGAATGGTCTAGCTACAGATCAATTTTGATACTAATGGACTTTTATAAAATAAATGTATTTCTCGGCTAAAATTGATAACATTTACTTTATATTTGTATTATTTTGTAGATAAAGATAGTATTTAAACAATGAGTCAGCCACAGACGACTTGACTTGAAGTATGAATACATTAAATTATACACAGTAGTTTTTCCCAGTCCACATGCTACGTAACTGGGTAATAAACGTTGCAGCTCACTGGCGTCCACACAGTGAATTCCTCAGCACAGTTTTGTAACTGGGTAATAAACGTTGCAGCTCACTGGCGTCCACACAGTGAATTCCTCAGCACAGTTTTGTAACTGGGTAATAAACGTTGCAGCTCACTGGCGTCCACACAGTGAATTCCTCAGCACAGTTTTGTAACTGGGTAATAAACGTTGCAGCTCACTGGCGTCCACACAGTGAATTCCTCAGCACAGTTTTGTAACTGGGTAATAAACGTTGCAGCTCACTGGCGTCCACACAGTGAATTCCTCAGCACAGTTTTGTAACTGGGTAATAAACGTTGCAGCTCACTGGCGTCCACACAGTGAATTCCTCAGCACAGTTTTGTAACTGGGTAATAAACGTTGCAGCTCACTGGCGTCCACACAGTGAATTCCTCAGCACAGTTTTGTAACTGGGTAATAAACGTTGCAGCTCACTGGCGTCCACACAGTGAATTCCTCAGCACAGTTTTGTAACTGGGTAATAAACGTTGCAGCTCACTGGCGTCCACACAGTGAATTCCTCAGCACAGTTTTGTAACTGGGTAATAAACGTTGCAGCTCACTGGCGTCCACACAGTGAATTCCTCAGCACAGTTTTGTAACTGGGTAATAAACGTTGCAGCTCACTGGCGTCCACACAGTGAATTCCTCAGCACAGTTTTGTAACTGGGTAATAAACGTTGCAGCTCACTGGCGTCCACACAGTGAATTCCTCAGCACAGTTTTGTAACTGGGTAATAAACGTTGCAGCTCACTGGCGTCCACACAGTGAATTCCTCAGCACAGTTTTGTAACTGGGTAATAAACGTTGCAGCTCACTGGCGTCCACACAGTGAATTCCTCAGCACAGTTTTGTAACTGGGTAATAAACGTTGCAGCTCACTGGCGTCCACACAGTGAATTCCTCAGCACAGTTTTGTAACTGGGTAATAAACGTTGCAGCTCACTGGCGTCCACACAGTGAATTCCTCAGCACAGTTTTGTAACTGGGTAATAAACGTTGCAGCTCACTGGCGTCCACACAGTGAATTCCTCAGCACAGTTTTGTAACTGGGTAATAAACGTTGCAGCTCACTGGCGTCCACACAGTGAATTCCTCAGCACAGTTTTGTAACTGGGTAATAAACGTTGCAGCTCACTGGCGTCCACACAGTGAATTCCTCAGCACAGTTTTGTAACTGGGTAATAAACGTTGCAGCTCACTGGCGTCCACACAGTGAATTCCTCAGCACAGTTTTGTAACTGGGTAATAAACGTTGCAGCTCACTGGCGTCCACACAGTGAATTCCTCAGCACAGTTTTGTAACTGGGTAATAAACGTTGCAGCTCACTGGCGTCCACACAGTGAATTCCTCAGCACAGTTTTGTAACTGGGTAATAAACGTTGCAGCTCACTGGCGTCCACACAGTGAATTCCTCAGCACAGTTTTGTAACTGGGTAATAAACGTTGCAGCTCACTGGCGTCCACACAGTGAATTCCTCAGCACAGTTTTGTAACTGGGTAATAAACGTTGCAGCTCACTGGCGTCCACACAGTGAATTCCTCAGCACAGTTTTGTAACTGGGTAATAAACGTTGCAGCTCACTGGCGTCCACACAGTGAATTCCTCAGCACAGTTTTGTAACTGGGTAATAAACGTTGCAGCTCACTGGCGTCCACACAGTGAATTCCTCAGCACAGTTTTGTAACTGGGTAATAAACGTTGCAGCTCACTGGCGTCCACACAGTGAATTCCTCAGCACAGTTTTGTAACTGGGNCACGTGCATTTCACACCGACATGTCACCGATAAACATGGTGTTTGGCTCAGTTTCTTGTTTCCAGGTACCGTCCACGTGCATTTCACACCGACATGTCACCGATAAACATGGTGTTTGACTCAGTCTCTTGTTTCCAGGTACCGCCCACGTGCAGTTCACATAATTGCACAGTTTTCCGGTCCTAGCGCAATGTCCTGTCTGCAGCGTCTTCAACTGCGCAGGTAGAACGTTGTACAAAACCTTGCGTGTGGACCGGGCTTTAGATAAGGGCCTTCCTTTGAAAGTTGGACTGTGTAGTGTAATGGCGACTCAATTTAAGCCCTAGAATTAATATAAACATGAGTTATATTAGAGTTTGATGAAAGAGTAAATGAGTATTTGATTGATGTGTTAGATGTTCCAGTTATATTATAGTTAGTGCGTTCAACACCAAGGTTAATAATGACTTGATCTCAGGAGTAAGTGTTTGGATGGCAACTTAAAGGAAAGCACCCACATTAGCGAATACAGATCACAGGCAAACTACAGTGATAAACATGGATGTAGAAATATCATGTTCTTAGAGGAGGTCCGTTAAAAAATTTTACTATACCTTTGGCCGATAAACGTTTGTATACGTATATATGGACCCCCCAATATGGGGTAAAATTCCAGCCTTTCTATGCTTTTGCTATTTATTATGTATAGCACTGCCTAGATTTCCATTTTAAAACAAAAACGTTAGAGATATTTTTGAGAAACAATTTTTTTTAATTAGTTTCTATTAAACTACCCTTTAGTGAATTTTTTCCTCAAACATATGTATACGGTACTATTTGGTATTTTAAACACACCCCAGGAATACATTTTAAACAATAATTTTAGCGGCATTATAAAAATATATAATAAGTCTTGAAATAGTTCCATTAGCTATTCATATAACCAGACGGCCGTGGTTAAATCCAAATGGTGACAAATAAAAACAGTTTCAGTAGCCAAAATAAGTAAAGTATTATTTAGATAGATACATTTAGGTTAACTTTCCATGCATAGTAATCTTAACGGATCTTTAATATATTTTATGATCATCTCAGAAATCAACTAATAATTTTTTCTTTCATTTAAAATCTTTCTAGTCAGATGATTACAAATATTTAGGATGGTTTGAATTAATATGGGTAGAACATTAAACTAAATATACTTACTGAAGCAAGATCTTATTTATTTTTGCCAAAATATTGTTTTTTGTCATAGAAACTGTCAAAATATGGATCTTGACACATGTTCCCAAAATCCTGGTTAAAGAAAGCACACAATAAAACAAAAAGGATCGAAAGCAATTTTGTAAATAAAACTACCCCTTGAAGAGAGGGTTTGTGTAGAGAGCCGGTCTCCAAGATGAGCTCTAACACTTTCCGCTACATCGTAGATTAATTTAGAAACGTGGAGAAGTACGTCTAGCTGCCGTGCTACACTCAATGTCAGCCCTTCTTAGAGCTGGCAGCCACAGAGTAATGGCATGCTGCAACAATTCGTGGTGAGATGCTGCCCAGGCCTCGACAGTGATCAATCACTGGACCTTTGTCTCAAGGAGAGGACTTGTTCGTTGAACAGCGGCACATCTCCTGCAATAAGTTCTCAATGTCATTACTGCTCTGAACATGTTACTAGAGCCACTTTCATGTATTCATACGTCTATTCATGATCTGCAGCTGCTACTCTCAATATATACTATCAATACTCAAGAAATAACACGAATTAAATGGTAAAATGTTATCAATTTTGGCAGAAATTTATTATTGTTATTATTTTCTAAAAGGTACTTCCTACGAGAATTGGACTACTGTACTGTAAACTTCGTGTGCCAGGCAAAAACTAAGATCATATATATATTCTTAGAGTATAATAAAAACGACAAGACCAGCATTGTCAGGTTGTTAATGTTTTGTATGTTTTTATGAATGTAAATTGTACAAGTGGAAACCTCATCTCGTGCGGTTTGTAAGAACATTCTTCCCCCTCTGAAAGTTTTTAAGGGGTTGGCGTGAACTTTTGTTTGGAAATATCGAGAACTTCCGTCGAGTTTTCATAATTATTTTTCAAGAATAATATGTAGAAGATCAATATTGATATATGAAGGATTTTTCCAGAAATTTATATTTTTTTATAATAAAAAGAACATTTTATACCTCGACATCATATGGAATCGTGGCGTTTTGAACCCCAGAATCCAAAAAAGTAGTATTTACAATTCAGGCTGTCTCAATGTATGTCTGCCCGTCCCACAGACTTTGTTCAAACTTGTTATTGGATGAAATATGGTTTTATTTAATTATTTAGACTCGAGGTCTCAAGCTAAGGGTAGTTTATTAAATGCTTATTTCGGAAAACTCGCATTTTTTCGGAAATAATTATAATGATTTTAATTAAAATTGTTATCTGTACATTATTTTATACGATAAATAGGAATATATATTAGTGTTTCTAAAAATGATTAATTTGAGACCTAAGTCTGTGGCCACATGGTCCAAGGAGTTAATCTCATGTAAGGCTAGACTGCTGATGACAGGGAGGTCCGAGGTGGAATCCTGGTCAGGTGTACTGAGGGGGGGCTTTCCAAAATTGTTTTTTACTCTCTCTCCCCCCTCCTTCCACGCAAATACGGGTACATCTATTATACATTCAACCTTCCCCATCTCTAACTCATCATTGTAATTAGTACATAGTCATATAACCTGAAAAAGTTGCTAAAAATATAATTTAAGGGTAATTTACTATAGGGTGTATTTTTGAAAATTTGTTATTTTCTAAAAATGATTAAAGCAATTTTGTTAAAAATTGTATAAACATTTTTTTTACATGATTATTAAAATAAGGTTGGCTTTCTTGGAAAAATTAAGATGTATTTTAAAGATAGATTATATTTAAAAGTGATTTCACAATCTATAATAGACTTTATAAGAAAATATAGTCCTATACGTATTAAAGTGTCACACCGTTCATTTATTCTAATCTTACACTCTCACAACCGATGTTTGTGCTACTAGTGTTTGTATCATGTTTGTATTTAGAATGTATTTGATATATTTATTCATCAATATTAATTAAATCAATTAACAGATTACCCCCTTATTTGGGGTATACAGACGAACTAACAGACTCATCAAGTCTAGTTTTTCTCTAGTGATGGGGTCAGGGTTGTATCCCAGGACCGGTAAATTTAGGGTGCTTTGCTCTAGATGGTTTCTTACCCTCCTTCCATGAAAATACTCATACATTTATTCTATGTTATAAATTACTCATGCCTACCTAATTACTATGGTTAAAATTCAGGAAAAAATATTAAATCTTTGAATCGCAGATTTGAAAATGTCTACTGTTTGGAATTCAGGGCTGTTGGGTGGAAAAGGACGTGAGGTAGGACATTTTTACAGTTGTTTTAACAAAATAAAAATAATATTGATCAGGAGATAAATTTATTTTGATTTTATTTTGATAATAATCTTAACATTTCTTGAATATTTGTCTCGGACAAGCTGACATTTGTTTGTATAGTTCTCTATTTATTTAAAAATTTTAAAAAAATATTCAAGAACTTTTAAGACAGCTATTTGTATCAAATCAAACTAAAATCATTTCCTAGAGAAAGGTTTTGTATAAATCATATTTTATATTTATATAAAGTGCAAATAAAAGTGCCTTAATGAGAGATTATTTTGTTGAGAGCCTGGCTGATATGAAGCCTAGGCGTACAATGATATAACTTGGTATTATTAGAATATTGAATCAACATACACTTTGTGAGCTTTAAGCTAGAATATTCTACAGCACACAGCTACAAGACCAACTTAATCTAGCGCTAAGGTCATCTAATTTTTTATCTCAGATATTCAACGTGCACTTTCTACACCGAATGATTATATCAGCACACGAGAATGCCTATGAGTGGACGCTAAAAGCCCTACCAATTTTGCCTTTAAAGGTATTTTCACAAAACTTACAAGATTCTTTTACATCCCACAGTCGACATGGGACCGGCGACTTTACTTCCCCTTCGTAAGAAGCTGTGCTCTGGATTTTTATCGCTCAAGAAAAATACATTGACTTAAGCTGGGTTTTGAACCCACAAACATATGGTCCTGGGGCGAGCACTTTACCACACAACCATCGATTTCAACACAGTTATACTAGTATTAGATTGAACTTATTCACAAACACTACATTATTTTAGGCTCAACCTAGTATTGAACCTTTGAGTATCTAGACCTACAATTTGCTACTCTTGCCACTAAGCTACAAAGAGGGGTGTTTGAATATATGTTACAAATAACCCTTCTGCTCTGCGTGCCTATTATAGTTTTACTTTCCCTCGACCCACGGAAAGAGAAATATTGCTATCGTATAAAATGTCGAACTCAAGATTTTGATAAATGTTGACGTTTAATGACGCCGTGAAACAAA
The DNA here is from genome assembly GCA_902151455.1 of Timema bartmani. Classification (NCBI taxonomy): domain Eukaryota; kingdom Metazoa; phylum Arthropoda; class Insecta; order Phasmatodea; family Timematidae; genus Timema; species Timema bartmani. The sequence goes on along the minus strand of CABFWB010007424.1, from coordinate 4,072 downwards.
AAAAAAAAAATTGGTTTACGCGATGCCGTCTGTCTGTCTGTCTGTACCTCAGACTAGAGCCTAAACTATTTTATCAATCTGGATAAAAATTGGTATCTAGACTAAGGGTAGTTTCCTTAAGGGCAAAAATATAAAACATCGATTTTATCAAATTCGGCTTTGATAAACTTTGATTAAATTTCATTTTTTAATATCTATCAATATTAAAAACAAAATGGCTAGTCTCAATTTTTTGTCAAAATTAATTTAAGGGTTCCGTACTGACACGTAAATTCAATTTTTTTTATCATATCTCCGTAACTCTTTGAGATATGAAATTACTTATCATTACAAATATGTAGGTCTATTTATAATATACATATTTTATTTGAAATATATTTCTATAAAACTAGTAGTTTACAAGCTATACACAAATTTATATCTGTTTTAAATTTTCAAGTCCTAAGGTAAAGTATTGCGATCGTAAAATAAAACAAACTAACCCGAGATGTTGATGGATGTTGACGTTTCATGACCCTCCGAACCATAAAAAGTGGTTTTAGCAATTCCGTCAGTCTGTGTTTATGTTTAACTCTAAAATTAAGAGTAGTTTAATAAAGAATGAAAAGAGAAAAAATCTATTTTCTCAGAATCTGCTCTAATGATTTTGATTAAAATTCGTACCTAGGCGTTAATTGAGATCATAAACAAAATGGATATTTTTATTTTCCCATGAAAATGATTTTTAGGGTACCTTATAGAAGTGTAAATTTCCATATTTCCATAATTATTTGACATACTAGAAATAACTTATCATTGCAAAATTATATTATTATTAAAGATAAAAAGCTTTGATTTGAAATATATTTTTATAAAACCAATGGTTTCTGAAATATTTGCAAGTATATTAATACACTTTTGTGAACTTTAGTTTTACAAATATACTTAAGCTATAACGCAATAACTCTCTAATTCCATAGAGTAGTTAAATATTAGTAAGTCTCTGAAAATGTAGATGTTCATTTTCCTTTAAAGTCTTAGGGGAAGTGTTTGTACAATCTATCTTTATCTTTTAGACTCAATAGTCAATATTTACCTTTTTTATTGGTCAAATTTATAAATGAGGAATTTACTAGCAATGCGATGACCTGAAGATGTGCAACCCCTAATAAAATTTCGGGAATTTTAACCAGAAGTCGAAGTTTTAATGCGAAGTGTTGACACTTGTGGACCCAATCTCGATATTTTTTATTTGTACATATATAAAAATGATGACTTTAATTCTTTAAAAATACTACTATAAAATTTAAAACCCTGAATCAAAATGGTTTTACGTAATTACACCGTAAATTTGTACTAAGATTTGCTAGTGTATATTATTTCTTTACACATATGTTATGAGTTTTGAGTAACTATCGCCATTTTTAAACACTGGAGTGAGAAAATCCTGCGGAGTTCCGTACCATTAATTTTTATCTTTGCAATTACAAAAAACGCATCCTTTCTGTTTAAAGTCTTAACAAACGTATATATTGTGTATACATATCGATATAATGTTTATTTAAATTTGTAAAATTAGTGTTATGTCTTTGCCTAAGCTGATGTCTTTGACTTTAGTAACGAAACTTAAATTCACACGACAAGAAGGTAGATCTATTTACAAATATTTACTTATAAACACGATTTGTAGTCAAAAAGGGCATACGACACATCTACATTGCATCCAGTTGGATACCAAGCCTTAGCCTTCAAGCTTAGAGTCCACATCATTATCCACTTGGCTACAACCTTATTCTCCTGATTATCTTAAGGAGGCTGCCTATCTGAGCACTGAAAACAACCTCCTGAAATACAACGTGATTCAATAATATTATGTTTACAACCAGAGTGAAGGTGGAAGGTATCGACATGTTCCAATAGGATTAAAAACCGATTATCATTTAAAAAATCATGAAAAGGTGTTATTAAATTATTTTAATGAATTAATGTGAAATGTCGCACTTCTTAGACTAAGACAAAAAACATACCTTGATTTACATTTCAAGGGAAGAGTTACTAGACAAAATGAGAAGTGTTTTGGAAACCACCATGATCAGAACATTTTTAAGTATTTTGAGCCCCAATATTTTAAAATGTGTGAATTATTTCAAACCCACATTGCTAGACAAGTACACCAAACGTTACGTTGTCTTTTTTCCTGATGATGGGGGTTGGGGGGTGGAGACGGGATCTGAATCCCACCATCAGGTCTACGAAATGATTTTCCACTTTCCTTCACGAATATGTAAATGTGAATACACTTCTTCTAAAGCATACTTTCATCATAAAAGTAAATATTCGGACAGCCTGAACAGTAAATAACGAATATAAACAACAACAAATGTGTATTTTCATCTAAGTGTTCTTCTATCTAATTAAACACCTTGAGTTTGTTATGAATTACATTTGGAGCATCTTTTAGAAAATACAAATATAATTTTTTTACTGTCAACATCGATAGCATTTTAATATATTGTTAATGTTATTGTAAATGTATTGATAAGATATATCTAAAGGGACAGGTGCAGCTCATTTGACTTGATTTATGAATACGTGAAAATAGATCTAGTAACATTCTCTAGCTGTCAGATATGTCCATTCGTAAGAAAATTAGAAGAAGATAGCTAAAAATATTTAAAATTGTGGATGAGAAGGATTACTTGTAGTAATTGCACTCACATTAACGTGGAAATAATATGTGAAAATAATTTTTTTAATTAATTTTGCAAAAATACACCACCAGTGTATCTTGTCGGGATTCGAATATTTACCTACATGTCAGGGCAACCAAATACAAGGCAAGTCTAACGCCAAAGACTGCTAGATTGCTAGTGTGTTGCAGTAGATGATTAATAAACTTAATTAGGGTATAAACTGAACCGGTACTAAGACATGCTGATAGCAAAAATATAGTTCCAAACTGTGTTGTGATACTTCTTATTAGATTATTGGGTCAAAGTCCGGTGGAGAGCATATGAACACAACTGTTATATGTACTAAAGATAATTATCCATCAATAATTAAAATTGACTTGCATTGGCCGGAATAAATAATTGATGGAATAAATATTTTTTTTAAATCCAGCCAGCAAAGGAAATAATAAAATAATAAAATTTAACAACAGCACACGATGTCTAAGAAGTCTTTTATATTTTTCGAGCTCGAATCTTATTTTAATTGTATTTATAAATAGTTGCAAATACTGAGTTTATAAATTAATGAGTATTGGTGTCTAATGAACAAAAACTATTTTAGTTTCGTGAATACAAAAACAGTTTCCACATTTAAATAATTCAAATTGCTTGGTGACGCAAAATTTAACCAGTTGTACATTAAATATTGGTTCTCATTATTCCCTGTTGAAGGGCAGCAGAGTCAAGAGATAACTGTATCCCTCTTTGGCCTCGGCCTGTGGCCACGCGGACAAGGACATTGGTCTCGTTTTACCTAGTTTATTGAAGAAGTTGGGGTTCGAATCTAGAATGGGTCTTCTGAACTATGTTTTTCACTAAGTGATTTATCTAATTTACCTTCACGCATATGTTGGTACACTCGATCTAAGTTATAACTTCCTCACCTCTATATCATCTATGGAAATAAGCTAATAAACTTTTATAATAGTAAGAAGTAGAGCATTTGTTTTTATTTTTGTGAAAGCCATTTTCTAAAATTAATATGCATCTCGTGTTATCAAATCATTACCATGAATTTGTTCCTTTATGTTCTAGTAGGCTATTTATTTGTTTATTAAAATTATAATGATAGCTAGTGAATTGGTGCAGCGATGGCTGAAAATTGTATTCAAAACATTTTATTTCGAAAAGTTATATTGACTGAGACCTCCCTCAATTTTCTGATTAAAGGTTTATCTGTCAAAGCCATAGATTTTGAACGTTTCCTGTTTCTTTCCAGCAAAACTTGTATTTCATAACGACTCTTACAATGTATAGAAAGACTCAACCTGGAAGGTTTCTAACACTGCAAGATAAACATTCCATATCGATACTTTGTGGCTAGTATAACCAACCAGCAAGGTTTCAAACACTGCAAGATA
>CABFWB010007423.1:0-24917 GCA_902151455.1 Timema bartmani | reverse complement strand
ACTGGATGTTGTGTCTGTCCTAGTCTTAAGTTATATTATAAGGCATATGAAGCCACGACAGGCCTAGCAAGCCGGTAGTGAAAAATATATGGCTTGAATAAAAAACTGACCCAGGCCACAGGCTGGAAGTCTTAATGGATGTAGAGAAAAATATGTAAAGTGTTTAGTGTGATTAACAATATGTTATGTTTGTTTTTTTCTGAGGATAACTTGAATAGTTAACTGATTTTTGTTTTTAATCTTGCTCCAAGCTATAATAAACTAGTATATGAGAAGGTTTTAAGATTGTGTCGCACCATTTACCTTCACCGACGCCGGTTACTCTGTAACAGCTCCTCCCTGTTGGAATCTGTTAATGTTGATCAAGTTGCTTACCAAGAGGTTCACGTCTGACTTTCCAACATCACCCACCTGACTACCTTGAACCTAGCAGAGACACAACATCCAGTCCCCAGCAGTTAATCCATCACTGTGAAAGGGGAAACCCACATTTCACCGATTGTATTGATGTTTTTGTTTGTTACCGGCCCTTGCGACATCCTATATGGCGGCTTTCACACTTTTACTGTCGACTAATATCGCACTAGGTTTGGAACTTCCTCAATGGAATGAGGGAGACTAGAATGCCATATGTTAGGAATGCGGCTATAAAAATAGAGGGCATGAATACACTTTTATTAAACTCTTTCATTTTTAACCGCACACAGTGTATCATCCCCGGGCGTCCCTTGTTCGGGTCCTGACTGGCTCAATATACTTCTTGATTGCTTTCACTTCACGTGTGTTAAATATAGGTGGACGCTAGATAGTAAGGTATTATGTTCGGGCGCCAGATAGTTAAGTTTCCTACCAACTTTATGATGAAGTTCTTGTTGCATATATAATATAAATAACCCTTTACTAATATGTGACTATAAAATATTAATATATAATGTAAATATATTAAATTAATATAATATACTTATTTCACCACTCCCCAGCCCGTGGGCCGATGTGTCAGGATGGCTTGGTGGGATGGGTAGGCAGAGGCAAATAATTGTGAGGCTCGATTTTATCTCGTTTATTGAATAATATTAATTACTCTACTAGTGTATAATGCGATGTAGGTTTTAGAACTAATTGAAAGCGTTTATAAAAAGGTATTCGTTATATCAATGTTCCTATTCAATAGTCCGTGCCCTGAACTATATTTGGCGTTATAGCTCTAGCTGGTATCGAACACCCAACCTCCCAGCAATGCATGGCTGTGGTCTATTTCAGACTTCAAAGAGAGATGGGGTGTCCTCTCAAGATATAGGATATTCTCCCCACAAGTTGCGGGAACTTGGTAGCTAAGAATGGAAAGTCCGCCGAAGTAGCCCCCCTAACAGCTGTCGTTCTTCTGCAGTCCCCTTCTTCTCTAAAGTTCTAAAATTTTTATGTTATATATGTATACATATAAAATAAAGGAGGGGTATTTCCCCAAGGTTACTAGTCTCACCAATACTCTGTGTTATGCTAATTGGCAAAACAATCTCTCTGTTTAAAAACATGATCTGGTACGAATACACGAATGCTGGTTCACGACAGTTTACAGTGAGAGTTCTTAGGGTTACGCCATCCTTGCATGATCTAGTTTGACTAAGGCTGCAAGCTATGACATTATATATAATTACAGTTAATATAATTAATAATATTGAACATAAATTATATTAATAGGCCTATATTAAGATTAAATTAATATTACACTTATTTATTTTATTTATGGCAATTATTAAATTGTTGTTAACACATTTTGAATCCCTGTTGTCTTTATATGATTATTGATATAAGTCAGGCAAGGGGAACGGGCGATGGTAGCTTAAAATCTTTCCAAAACTATACTAAATCTTCTTTTTGGCATGAAAAAAAAATTGCCAAGTTTGTAAAAGGACCACTCCACAGTAGCCATTAAAGCTGGGAAGTTTAGAATTTAAAAATAGGGGATGGTAAATGGCCTATAGGAAGAAAAAATAACTTCTCGGTATTGAAGAAAAATTGAATTTTGTATAGGAAGAAAAAAAAATCAAACGAATACAAAAATTAAAATTTATCTTAAGGGGGATCCATTAGCATCGGGATAGCAAACCTAAAACTCTAAGACTAAATTAGTGGCCATCTATTAGTGACATAGCAAATTAAAGTAAACCAATTTAATTGGCATAGCTTAGTAAACCATGATGCTCTTTGAAAAGCTATGATGCTTACTAATCACTATCTTTCTGTAAACTAGTATATTATTTATTTATGCTCTTTGGCGAACCATGATGCCTTTTTTTACAACATAGGCTGTATTGCTGTACACATGTTTATGATTTCATCTATCTTATTTTATGATCGTGCTTAGGTAAATATTGCTTTGTTGGTGGATTGCATATGTTTATACTTTTGGTTTGTGAACAAGGAAATATATATATTTTTTGAAATATTTTATTTTAATTTATTCGGAAAAAAGGTGTTTAGTAAGATATTTGTTTCAAAAAGTAATGACGCTACTGGGGAGTAGAGTAGGATACATAATGACGTGTTACATACGCTGTACTCATCACTAAACAGTGTTAGAAAAATCAAATCTCGCAGATTACGGTGGGCAAGACATGCGGTGCAGATGGGAGAATCTAGAACAGAGTTCAGGGTTTGACTGGCAAACTTAATGAAAAGAGACCATTGGAAAGACCTAGACGCAGAGGGGAGAATAACATTAGAATGAACCTGAAAGAGATAGGGTGTATGAGGTGGACTGGATAGAACTAGCTCAAAATATGGATGGAGTGTAATGAGTTGGACTGGAAAGAACTAGCTCAAGATGGGGATAGGGTGTATGAGGTGGACTGGATAGAACTAGCTCAAGATATGGATGGAGTGTAATGAGTTGGACTGGATAGAACTAGCTCAAAATATGGATGGAGTGTAATGAGTTGGACTGGATAGAACTAGCTCAAAATAGGAATATGTAGCGTACTTTAGTAAGTACGGTGATGAACTTTCAAGTTTCTAGTGCCATAGAGTAAATAAGTAATTAATTACCATAATTGATTTGTGATTGCCATAGTTAGCTCAGGATTTTACAACAAGGAACTACCAAAAAGTGGGCAACCGGATCTCGAAAGTTCTAATTTGATATAGTTTTGGTGCTGATTAAACCGTTTGAAGAATAGGTAAAACTGTTAGTAGTTTATAATTCAAAACCAAATGTTGTGAGTAAAATCTCCTTAATAAGTTTTCCTCGGATAGAAAAAATATATTAATTTGATAATCATATGAAACACTTGTAAGATATAGCTACATTTTAAACAAAACTATTAAATATTCTGAAACTTGACACCTGGACACGGGAATCAAATCCGGGGCCTTTGGCTTAGCACGCCAATGCTCTACCCACTGAGCTATCTAGGAATCGTCCCGTGCCCAGGGTAATTCTACAATCATATTTTAAGACATAAATAATAGCTTTGGCTATTTGATTCTTAAATATGCAATCCCTTACATTTATAATAATTGTACAAGTGGCAACATTAAGCCAACTACCGAGTCGAAGGTTATCTGATAGCCCGTGATCTTAATAAAATCACACATTTGTAGCCGACAATTTCCACACGTATATCAGAAATTCTGCTTTAAAATATGAGTGAAGAATGACCCTGCGCACCGGACGATTCTTGGATAGCACAGTGGTTAGAGAATTGGCGTACTAAGCCAAAGGTCACGGGTTTGATTCTCATGTACAGGTGTCAATTTTCAGAATATGATATCTAGATGGAGAATTCCTTACAAAAAAGCATAAATAATAGCTTCGGCTATTTGATTCTCAAAACTATTAAAACTATTTTATTTTATCAAAATTTAAAATAAATCAATGTTTAGCTAAGAAATAAATACACAGTGCTATTTATCATTTGAAACAATCCTTTAAATACCCATTTCGAACAAAATAGTTAAACCTATAGTGATTCGTTTTTTAAATTTTCAAAGTTTCGGCAGTAAAATACCATTTGTTTTAGAGCTAGAAACAAAATCATGTTTTGGGCCTTAGGTGTGAGCATATAACATATAAAAACAAAATTTGAATAATATCCATAAAACCAATTTGGTTTTAGTCTCAGATAAAGACTGACCAAATTGTAAGACCCACTTTTTTGGGTTCACGGGTAGTAGTACATAAAAACTTCAAGATCCATCACAATCTCGATGTTTACAATTACACTACTTTCTGTACATAAGGAAGTAAAAATGTTCACATCTAAAATTAGTATTTATTTAAACTACTTTTCTCTTTGTGATCTCTTAAATGTAGACTATAGTATTTATTTTAAATGTTTGTGCTTTTCCCATTTTATAGTTTTGTCATATTTATTGACCAGATTTCAATAGAATAGATCTGTGCTGGACAGCACTCTCGCCAATCACTAAAAGTGGCGGTTTGACCATAAAATATTCACACAATAATTAACTCATTCCTCATGGCTTGTTCTAACGTAACTTGTTATTTCCTGCATATCATTGGAAGCATTCCTCTTTCTGAATTACTCATTGAAGAAACACTGCCATCCAATTCAATACGCCCCTTCAATACCTTTCCCCTACATTTTAATTTATTTATACTTTCAGAAAAAAGTATGGTCAAATTTCGCATTAAATGGTCTTACATTTTCAATTTGAACCATTTTCATAATTTGCTTCTGAGGCAGTTGTAACTGAGTGGTCAAAGTGTTCATGTTTTTAAATAAACTTGTACAAACAGTGTGTGTTGTTTTAAATGTTTGATTCCGTAAACTAGTTTTTCAGTTTTTACACGCTGTTGCGAATTTTACTTATCATTTTCCACACCTGTGGCTACCTTGAGGAATATGTTGCCCAACTCTGGACCAAACTTTCGATGACGGGATATTGTGGTCCAAATCCCAGTGGGTGTACGGAGGGTGATTTTTACTAAATAGTTTCCACCCTACCTCCACAAAAATGCGAGTATACTTACATTACATCCAACCCTACTCATCCCTTACACATTGCTGTAATTAGTACATAAGCTTACAACCCTAATGGAAAGTAAGATACGGTACTAAAAAAAAAAGTTTAAGGACCTTGTTCGTGTTGTAACTATACGCAGTTCTTGTCCTCAGAGCGAGTGCGAGCTGCCAGTGTAGTTCTTAGCGAGGGTGAAGGATGAAGCTTTGGTCCATCAAGTGGAGCAGGGAGGCTGGAGCGCCTGTCTGTCTCTTCATCTGGTCCCCCTCAGCTTGCAGACGTGTCCCGTCATCAGCGTCCTGACAGCTTGGGGAGAGTCACCTCAAGACTCGCCCACAAACATGTGTCTAAATCAAGGGCTCCCTTAACCCCCTCCTTCTTCTTACCCACCAAAAAATCCAGGAAACGGCTTGAGGGGAGGGGAAACCAAAGTTAAATAACAAAAAAAAAAAATGACTAATATTTTTGCAGACTCACTTCTTATGGCCCATGCTATTCTAACTACAGACCAATTTTCTTAGGAAGAGCCTTTTAGAAAATACAAAATACACAGTATAATCTCATTAAACCAGATTAATTGGGGCTTGAATTTGTCCGAATTAATGAATGTCCAGATTAAAAAAAAAAAAACCTATAAAATAAGTCAAGGTACGATTAAAGCAGCCTATACAAAAACAAACCACATTTATTTTACATTTAAATTAAAACAAATGGTAGATAATCCATAGGAAATAAATAACTATTTACAGTGCATTAATATCTAGTTTGAATTCATGCTCTTGTAGGGCAGCTTTATCATCGGCGTTTATTAAACTATTACTTTGGGAAAAGGGTTCTCCGAACTAAGCGAGGTCCGTATTAATGAGGTTCTACCGTACATTTTCTGCGGCCCAAGCTGATAACATTTTACTGCATTATTATTGTTTTATTTTATGTGTATTGATAACAGCCATCAAAAGTAAATGCTACAGATCACATGACTTGACTTATAAATAAGTGAAAGTAGAGCTTGTAGCTTTTACTAGATATCAGATAAGTCCCTCCATATGAAAATTGGACTGTAGGTAAGGCCAGTATCAGTGTACATGTAAGCTAAGGCTTCAACCCACGTCTATTTTGGAAACCCAATAGGTAGGGTGAAGGTGGTTTTTCCAAAGTATTTTTTCCATTCGACCTTCGTGTAAATGCTGCTACACTTTCTCTAAATTCCAACTTTCATGCTCCCATCCCGTACTATAAATATAAGGATAGCCTGTTTGAGTGGTAAAAAGCGTTATACATATATATTTATATATATATATAAACATATATATATGATCATATGTATTATTAATTTTAATTAGGACTCCTAATATATATATATATAAACATATGATCATATACATATATATGATCATATGTATTATTAATTTTAATTAGGACTCCTAATATCTCTTCGAACTATTGAAGGGACTTCATCATCTTGCTTAACATAATTTGTCCTTTATTTAACAGTAAATTTAGTGAAGAATGAAAAAAGATAAAGCTAGGTGAGAAGAAAAATTAACCATCCTATTAAATCGTTTTTAAGTCCTTTGGTAAGCAGCACATAGGTCTTCCTATGTTTTATTATGTATACGTATGGATAAAGATTAATTTCATAAAAATAGCTAAAAAATAATTAATTAATCTTTATTTTATAATTATCCTATCTATCACAAAGGTTTTGGAATCCAACCCGAGTGCTATTAGACCCATTTATAGGTCATACAGTCGTAGAAACAATCTAATTAATCAAATAAATCACAAGGAGCACTGTAGATATAAGCTACCATTATTTTAATATGTTACCCGTCATTGTAACCAGAGGCAAAATTATAGCACAACAATGGCATCTCAAAATTACCATCTAAAAACACTGGGAAATATTTACTTAATTAATTATTATTTAATGATTTATCCAAGCCAAAGAGGATTACATAATTAATGAATCTTTGAAAATATAAATAATTTATAATTTTAATTAAAAAACCTTTTCTTGGTGGACCAAAAATCTGCTAGTCTACAATTTGGCAACACTTTAAAGACGTTCGTCTATTAGAAACACATGTTTGGACGTCTCAAGACGTCAAGTCCAATCTTCCAAATGATGTTTCCCTCCCCGAATATCACAAGCACAGTCCTTTTCATAAAAAAATAATAATATAAAAAAATGTTCCTGCACGCATGGGAGCACTAAAGAAGCAGGCAGACCCCTTGAAGGCGATTCATTAGCGGCTGTTTAGTGCCGCCAAGTTGCACCTTGTCCTTTTATTTTTAAATTAGACATTGTTCTTCCCCAAAACAAGGCCCAGACAAACAAAACTCACAGCGATATACGCTTCGTCGCCTTTCAGAGAACAGTTGGACTTATATTCAGTCGCGGCCCCTTCGAGTCAAGGGAACATTAGTTAGTGTTGTTAGACATCCCAGACGGGGAGGGGGTTGTAAATTAACTAGGAATTGTCTTGATGACTTCGGGACACTGCTCCACTGAAACAGTCCAAAATAGGTAGCTTCTGTTAAAATTAAAAGTAGACCTCTCCGACGTGATGTAGTCTTAAATAAGTGTTGTGGAGGGGGAACTAATTTATTCCAATGTCTATGGGGTCTGCCCCCCACCCTTAACCTCCATATAACCATGTAGGATTAAATAATGTTCTGGGGTTATTGAGGGGGCACTAATTCATTCCAATTTTTAATGGGGTCTGCCCCATTCCACCCCAAACCTCCTTTTATATATTTAGGCCCAGTCTTATGACTCCCGGATAGATATTAATCTGGCCGATAAATATTTGTATCGGGTCGATAAGTTAAAAGTACGTCTTAAGACTGCCAGATAGCATTTATCTGCCAGATAGATTATATTTATCCATCACATTTTTATCGGGAGGTTTAAGAACCTAATGACTTTTATTTGAAAGTTAAAATTGGCGTTGCCATAGTGACACGTTGTTTTTCATGAGGTTTCGCTTATCAGAATCTGTTTTTGGGTTAAAATCTTGGCTCACGCGTTTAGTAGTCACAGGCCCAGGCTCTAACTATATATTAAGTTAGAACAATTAATTCACACTTTTATAAAAAAAACTGTCAAGCCATTTATAGAGTTATAGTTATGTAAGAACAAATTATTTAAAAGTGAATACAATAAATGAAATTTTGTAAACGTTGTACCCAACTAATAACCACATTTTGGCAGACCCCGAAATTAGTACTTGCAAGACAACCTAGCTTCGGCGCCCACGTGATGCCATCTGTTTACTCGCACTCATTTAGCCACCATTATTTAACAAATATTGAGCGTTTTAGTAGCCACTAGTCAGGTTGTAGCGGTAGCAGCAGGGTTAATACGCATGCGCACACCAGTAAACAAAAGTACCAACCTTGTGTTCTCTGCATAGAAATATATTTATCCTATAGATATCTGGCAGATAAATTCAGTTCATAATACGCGTAAAATATTAAAGTGGTTGATAACCTTTATCTGGTCACTAACTTTAACTTCCCGATAGCAATATTCATCCGGTAGTCATAAGACCGGCCCGTAGTCTGGGGGCACCAGTTTATTAAAGACAACATGGTTATAGTGAGGCTTGTAGGGGGCGAGAATCCTTGAACATTGGGAGAAATGTTTGTATAATGTATAACTCCAGAAATGTTTGGAGAACTTGCTATCCAAACATTAAACTCAATTGGCGCTGATCATTTCATAGCTTCCTTCACCCCTCTCGCCTTGGGATAACACTGTAAGCGAAAGGTAATGGTCAGCATGGGCATGCTTATTTTTAAAATTCCATTGTGAATACTTTGGATAGAAGATTCAAACAATAGACAACACGGACTATATGAAAGAAGTAAGGAAACCGCGAAGGTTCAGATAGCTCACATCGGTGGTCCCATGATCTAAGACGTCACTCTCACAATAGATTATGTAACCGGGGGCTGTATTTTCATATTAGATTCATCACTGAGCTCTCCCATCTCTTCTCCACGCTAATGTATGTGCATTTGCTCATGTTAACTTCCTCATTATTACATATTTTAATATTTTAAGTAACTTTTGTATCAAAACGTATACATTCAGAAAATAATATTGATAAGATGTGATTTTTAACTGTCACGTGCGATTTGAATGTTCTTTGGAACAGCTCAACCTAATCTTGTAACTACCACACTCATTTGAAGAACCTTCTACGTCAATGTTACTCAAATTGTGGCTAACCTACCCCCAGGGGTTCGTGATATACTACCGAGTTTATTAATAATAAAATATGGTTTTGATGATAATACATATATGGAAATTATTAACCCAGATATTAGCGTGATTTTATGGGCCTTTACGACATTCTCTCTACCTCTGTTCTGGCTTTGCTTAGCTTGTCATTCGATCTTTATTAAAATTGGAAGAAACCACCCGTTTACACTTTACAAAATAGCAAACTTTTGTTTACTCTTTTTTAATAGAGAAATGGAAAGGTTACCTTGATTAACCCATGTTATACTAAATTTATACGCGACTGGAGAAAGTTAGCGAGAAACACAGTAATCTAGAATAAATACAAGTTCAATACCAAAGAGATTAATATTTATTGAAGGCTTCTTGCTATATTTATATCGCAACTGTCACATTTGACACCATCTCTCTAACGCACTGATTCCCAACCTTTTTCAGGGGATTTACCTCTTGGTAGCTAATCAAATTCCCCCCACAACCATATTTTTTGAAATACTTACTAAAAAAAGTTTAACACTTTTTATTCAAATCTTCATTTTATACAAAAATCAATGTAACCCTGGCAGGGCAGAGTTTGGCACTGTTTGGTTTTCATTAGTTCTTGAATATTGGGTTTGATGTTTGACAGCGCTCACCTCAAATCGCTATTCACCTCAAGTTGAACGCTGTTTAGTTTTTATGAAAGTTAGAGTTGAAGATTCGGTGTTGTTGCACGTAGCTTAGAGCAGAGTTTTTTGAACTGTGCTCCATGGAGCCAACCTTCTCAAGGTCCACTAGGCAGTTTTTATACTATTTTTTATGTGTTTTTCACACCATAAAAGTTAATCTGTAATTAGGATCGCCAATTTTTCAAATCTGAATAAAGGACTTTGCCAAAGGTGCAGCCAGAACATGTGTGTGATTTTCCGTTTGTTTTATTCTTTCTACCTGCCTCGGTGGCGTAGTTAGTTAACGCGCTAGTTTCATGTTGAGCTAGACTACTGGTGACGGGGAGGTTGGGGTTTGATCCCAATCGAGTGTATTGAGATTTTTTTTTCCTAAATGGTTTTCCACTCTTCCTATTTCCTCTGTCTAAATGCGGCTTCACATCCTCTAAATTCAACCTTCCTAATTCCTAATCCATTAGCGTAATTAGCACTTAAGCATATAACCCAAACGTGTAGTAAGATGCGGTGCTAAATAAATAAATGTATACTTTCTACTTGTAAACTTTAAATGTCATTATTGAATTTCCATAATGTTGGTGTAAAAAATATGCAATGAGAGTTCCAGAACGTATTTTTTCTGTTGCGAGGGCTCCTTTGGTCTAAAAGGTTTGGGAATATTTCAATTGGTGGGGTGGAGGGGGGAGGGGGGTGAGAGGAGAATCGGGGGATGAATCCGAGGCTTGCGAGCTCGAAAATAAACAAGTGCACGCACACATTTGGCTGGTCATCGTATTTATTACAACCGGTAGGCAGTGTTGCCAATACTGCAAGAAACTATTTACCTTAATTACTTTGAAAAAGTGATTTAAATAAAAAACATATTTAATTTTTATATAATTTTAACGTTACTTCCGAATTATTTCATGCCCTCCTCCCTGGAAATACTGAACTTGCCCGCCCCCTCCCCCCTTCCAAAAGGGAGCGAAACTGAGGTTGGGAACCACTGCTCTAGTGCAACAGCATTATGAACCATGGCTTGGCGTATTAATACATTGAAATAGATATAGAGATGTTTTAAAATGTAAAATAAAGTTTTTGTCAAGGAGATCTAACTAAAGTGCTACTCTATGGATTGCAGGTGGGGATATCAGAAGCCTGGTCCCATCCTCGTGGAAGCCGGATATTAGGACCACCTGTCCTGCTCTCTAGCGTTACACAAATGTAGGTTCGTGAGGTAAAGTATGACGTCATTCTCTACGATATATAGGATTTAAAATTGATTGTATTAAATAATCTGTGTCCCTCTTTTAATGTCACAAAATCTTCCGTGTAAAATAATGATATTCGCTTGTGATGTGTAAATCTATGGTTTGAAAACAATTTAGTTTTTAGACCCACTATATTAATTATATTTATATATTTGAGGTGTTTAACGTACACTTTTTGAACCGACTGTATATATATCAGCACACGAGAATGTCTATGAGCGAGAGCAAAAGAGCCTACCAATCTTGCAAGTAAAGGTATTTTCACACAACTTCCAGGATTCTTTCACATGCCAAAATGGACTTTGGACCGACGGCGGCTTTACTTCCCGTCCGAAGGAAGTTGGGCTACGGATTTGTTTCGCTCAAGAAAAATCCGTTGACACCGGCTGGGTTTGAACCCATGAACATCGGGTCCTGAGGAAAGAACTCTACCCCAAGATCACCGAGATGGACCTTAACTCAATTTATTTTGTTCTAATATGAATAGTATTCACCACGTAGCTAATATTTTTTCTTTGTTAAAGTCGTTGTACCCCTTCATACTGGCCTGCTGAAAATAGGGAGATCAGGGTTCAGATTCCGGTCAGGTCTACTGAGGATGATTTTTCCTAAATGGTTTCCTACTACTCTCGTTCTATGCAAATACGGGTAGATTACCTCTTAAATGTTTCCTTCTTAATCCTTACTCAACTAGAGTAATGATCATATGACTGTGCGTACAGCCTGAAGGTGGTAGGTAATACGAGCTGATAAGAAAAATTTAAAAAGTAATATTTTTGGTAAATCTCCAAGCCTTCACTTATTCTGTAGAATCTCGTGGTAAATTGATAGAATGCTTACAACCTTTTTTAAATTAATTTTTCAGTTATAATATTCAACACAATGGAGCTATTAATGGCTTCCCTTAAGCGGTAGGCGTTCGAAGAGTAGTTTAAGGGATTTGCACCCACATTAGCGCGTAGAGAAGATAAGAATATTACAGTGAAAAATCGCATGTGGACAACCATCCCCTGTGAACCTTACCAAGATTCGAACCTTGACCTCTCCGTCACCGGCAATCCATTATATTGCGAGACTGATGCCTCAGACTGGGTGATCACATTATAAAATTAAATCCATCTTCTTTTGGGTTGAGCTACACTCTAATTTTGATAGAAAAGGACCTTATCTGACAGATGGAAAAGCTTTTAGATCTACTTTTACGTATTCATACGTCAAGTCATGTGATCTGCATCGGTAATTATTGATGTATAGGTATCAATACATGTAAAATAACAAATGATAAAATGTTTTCAATTTTGAAAGCAAAAAAAAGTTTATATTTTATTAAAGGCCATTCTTAAGAAAATTAGACCGCAATGATGTAATCCTCATTAGACAATAGACAAGCCTTGTTCAAGAGCTTCTCAGTCCTTTTACCGAGACAGCAACCTTTGATATATTCTCTATAACTCGCGGCACATTGGTATGACATCTCCTGTATGTCCTATCCCCAGGAGCTAAGAAAACTCTTATGAAAGGACGTAAAACCAAAATACACTTTTGTAATTAGATATTTCTATAGAAACACTAAATTAATATAAACTAAAACAAGTTTTTTATTACAATACTTGTGGACTTTAATTTTTAGCGGCAACCCCTTTTAGAGCAGTTGCTCTAGAATTTTACAAGGCAGTTCAGCTCATTCGACCCAGACGTAAGTTACGTTGGACAGACGGACGTCAGCCTCTATGATCTTGGAGTTAAGTGCTCACGTCAGGACACAATGTTTGTGAGTTCAAATCCAGTCAGGGTCGGTGGATTTTTCTTTAAAAATCCGTAGCACAACTTCCTTCGGAGGCGAAGTAAAGCCGTCGGTTCCATGTCGGATGTGGCATGTAAAAGAACCCTGGAAGATATGTTAAAAATACCTTTCCCGGCCCTTTCGCTCTCGCTCAAAGAAATTATCATGCGCTGATATAATCAGTCGGTTCAGAAAGTGCAAGTTAAATACCTAAAATAAATAAATAAAATTAATACAGACCGACGGGACAGAGGAGTATGGATTTACATACCAGAGGATTCCGTCGTAGCGTGTCCCTTGAGGGCAGGTTGACATCTGAATACGGGGCCCCACGATGGGTGGTCTCCGACCTCCTACTCTCCTGGTAAGTTTTCTCTAAGAAATAACTTGAGGAGGGGGTGAGGAGGGGGGTTTAAGGAGGGAGTGTGTATCTTTGCTTACTGACGCGATGCAAGTATCAACTTCCTTCAAGAGAAGATTCGTTAGGGTATAGTAACTGAACATTCATCATGACATTTGTGGTAGGTCAACTTAGAGAGCTTCAGAAACATTCAAAATAAAACAAATGGTACAGCAAAATAATATACATTTTCTCCTTGTTTTAGGAATTAATAAAAATAAATGGCTATCAATTTTTCCTCAGAAAAATATAGCTATGTATTTTTTCATAATCATGTAAAGTACTTAAAATAGATAAAAGATAAGATAAAATTTGGTACAAATTAACTATAGACTAACCATTTTTGAAAGATTTCAAATAATATAAAAACGTTAGTAATCAACAAACTTTTTAATATTTAGGGTTACTTAAAATAGAAAACTCTTCCTTTGGCCAATATCTAATTTAAACTAAATCGTTAAAGTCATTTTCAAAAATGGTAGAATTTAAAAAATCAAATAGGCTATTTGTAGGCCCTAATCTATCCTCAATTTTAAATCTATAACCAAATTTATGATTTGTCCTAGAGGTAAGGTGATTGATTATAGCATCTCCGGCAGAAAAGTAATTTACAAAACCATTTTGGATGTAAGCCCAGGTGGAGGGGGGAAAAGGTTTTAGATATATTAATTTAAGAGCCACTTTTAATTGGTGTAACATTTTAAGATCTAACTTACAATATATCTATTTACGTTGTATAACAAAACACGACAATTCCAATCTGATTGATACTCATATGATTCGTGTCCTACACAAGGTAGCGTTGTATTTCTTCAACTTTACTTTTGCTCTGAGATATTTTAGGTACAATGTGCTCAATACATTAGGAGAACGTATAGGCCTAGGTGTATTTTGTGAACTAGGTTCAAGTTTTCTCGCTGTATTTTGACTGTTATCCATTGACTGTCATGCGAAGAAATGTATTCTGAATTGGAAAGGGATTATATATTACAAATTTCACATTTACGAGTCTATGATTCTCGTACATATTATGAAATTTGTCTACTTTTATACATGCTACACCTAGTTTGTGGATTTGACTAGTTCATGAATAGGAAAAATTTATGCCCACTCCGTGAACTGGATTCTTTGTTTGCCATTTCACGAACTAGGAATAAATAAATTGTATTAGCGCTTACCCATTTCATGAACTTAAACTTATTTTATTATCTACTACTAGCTTAACTGGAAATCATTTATAAGGTATTATATTAAATTAACACTATCTAACTCAACCTAACCTTCTATTATAAAACGATTAGGTAACTTATAGACCACATCTGTTCTTCGCTTGTCCATTTCATGGACTGGACAAAAACTCATGCAGTTCATGAAATGAGCAGTGCAAACGCTGAACAATTTATGAACTGGACTTTTTTTTCCCCAGTTCATGAGGTAAGTTTAAAGAATGGGTATATATTTGTCCAATTCATGAGCTAGTCAAATTCACAAATTAGGTCTAACATATATAAAAGTATACACCTATAGACTCAAAGATTCGTACATGTGAAATTTTTAATATATAATCCCCTCCCAATTCAGAATACATTTCTTCGCATGGCATATATATAATAAGTTTTGATAACAATGCAAACATATTTTTTTAAATCTTGGATTCCAGAAGTTGTGGTTGGTTCACTAAATTAGCGAGTAGCTGAAATATTTATACTATGTATGTTATTTTAACTTCTAAACATAGGTATGGGTTTGGGGCTACTACACTCAAAATTCCACTTTCTTCCTCAAGGCACAGCGGAGAATAAGCATTCTATCTTGAATAAGTGCATTCGGATCCTTTCATTTGGAAAGGAAATAAATTTGTGGAATACTCCTCCAGGATTAGGATTCATTAATTATTTTTGTTGTGGTTACATGTTTTCAGGGTAATTAAGACTTGTTTAAATAATGGTTTAAATAATGGTTGGTTAGACTTGTTCTCACAACTCGAAGGATATTCATTGGCCCACTATCAACGAAAATTCAATCCCTTTTAAGGTGTGTAGGGCAGAGCAGTTTTGTAAAAATCACATTACACCATGCCCCTATCACGAGCTAGTTCTATCCAGTCTTCCTCATTACACGATGTCCCTATCTTCAGATAGTTCTATCCAGTCCTCCTCATTACACCCTAACCCTATCTTGAGCTAGTTCTATCCAGTCTTCCTCTTTACACGATGTCCCTATCTTCAGATAGTTCTATCCAGTCCTCCTCATTACACCCTAACCCTATCTTGAGCTAATTCTATCCAGTCCACCTCACCACACCATATCCCTATCTTGTGATTGTTCTATTCAGTCTAAATCATTACGTAATATCCCTATCTTGAGATAGTTCTATCCATTCCACCTCACTATACCATATCCCTATCTTGTGATTGTTCTATTCACTCTAAATCATTACATAATATCCCTATCTTGAACGGGTTTTATCCAGTACACCTAATTACACTCTATCACTACCTTGAGCTATGTATATCTAGACCACCTCATCACACCTCATATCTTTTAGATCCATTCTTATGTTATCCTCCAATCTGCATCTAGGTCTTCCCACTGGTCTCTTCCTATTGCGTCTACCATGATATGTAACTATAAGGCTTATATAGGTCTACATGTAACCAAGAGAAGTTCAATAATTATTAAGAAAAAAAAAAGAGAGATGATTGATTCGAAACGTGGGGTAAACAACACATTTATACCTAAATGTAAAAGAGAAAAAAGCAATCAGAAATACAATATTTAGAAAAATAGACCTCGTTAATGCTGCCTTTCTTACTAAGCTGTAGTACTAAATAGTTTATTACATAATTAACTAATAAGCTACATGATTATTAAATTATTTAACTAAAACAAATAACTGTGATAAAGTTTTAATCTAAATGATTATTTGCTCATAGTTAATATATTATTACTTGTTATATAGGCCTACTTTAATACGTAAAAAAGGGTAAATAAGACCGAGATTTAAAAAAAAATCCGTTCTATATGTTACTCATAATAATATGTATTGTCGTGTCTCAAATCGATCAGTGGAATGATTTTAATTAACTTGCTTAAAACTAAATGACTCCCGGATCTTTTTTTTCAACAACTATTTTTTTGATGGTGTTTTTTACGTGCACTTTCTGAACCGACTAATTATCTATAAGGACACGGTTAGAAAAAAACTTAATTCTAAAACAAACACAGCAGCAAGTCTCCCGTTCATTTACCTATCTCTGTGTAGGGTGAAGCCCTTTTTTTCAGGTGTACAGGGAATCAAACACGTTGCCCTTGACTCAAAAGCCAGACGTACTACCGACTGTAACTGGTATATTTGGAGATTTAATTCAAGGCTGGTCAACGTAAGTTATCTTTTTAGCACAGCGTCTTAGTACCCGTTAGGGATATACGAATATGAATTAAAACACTCATATGTTAGGTATTAGGAAGTGTACCCGCATTTGCGCGGAGGAAGGGTGGGAAACCATTTAAGATAGCCCACCCTCAGTGCAGCCGAGTGGGTTCGATCCCCGATCTCCCCATCTTCGGCATTATAGCCTAACATAAGAGTAGCGCGTTAGATCACGCGGCCACCGAAGCGGGTCAAAGTAATGTTGAATTATTACTTTCTTTGCACTCTATGATGCGTGTTAACGGTTTATATTAACCTCAGTGGCCGCATGGTCTAAGCCGTCACTTTCGCAATGGACTGCACTGCTGATGACGAAAAGATTGGGGCTCAAATCTCGATCGGGTGTACTAAGGTTATCTCCCTAAATGGTTTTCCAATCTTCCTCTAAGCGAAATGTGGGTACACTTCTTCTAAATTTAAGCATCCTTTTTGCTAAGACATTGGTGTAATTAGTACATATACGTATAACCTGAACAGGTATTAAAACGTGGTGATAAGAAAAATCCTTAATTCTGCCGTGTAGCAGTCTTGACAGATTAAACTGCGTTTGACTGCTACTTCAACACGCGAGTGATAAGGCTTCGATTCCCGCCGGTTGCAAAGTTTCACAAACACAATCTCATGAGATTAGAAGTGGTGATATCAGATCGTGTTCTGATCATGCACAAAGGTCTTATTATCAAGTGCTCGCATGTAATCGGTGTAGGTAAACCCTAGAAACTAGAGGTAAAACTGGGTAAGAGATGGGTGGAAGGGGTTAGAGGAAATAGGCGTGTCCTATCATTTAAAAAGAGGGGGGTGACGAAAAAAAAAGAGTTTGACGTTACGTCATTGTGTCACCTTGTGATATATCTCTCCTCCCCCTCTCTATTTTTCCCTCTTCCCAACCACCCCCTTCTCATGTCTCAAAGGTGGGCGGGAATCAAGTGCGTGGAGGGGGGAGGGGCTTCGTGCATGTTTCCAGAGTACTTGCTACTCGCTCAGAAGTACTCTCGTTTCTACTTTCCTTTCCCCCCTCCCACTTTATTTCTCCCACTCCCCCACGAGCGAAATGTTGGGCTCCACCCAAACACCCACATGCTAGTGATCGCGGTTTGCCCCCAGTTTGCCCTCTTCTCAGTCAATATCTACACAAACCAAGCAACAACATAGTTATTTGTTTTACAACCACACCGTGCGTTGGAAAGATGGAAAACAATTAACGTGGAGGCTCAACGATAATTTTAGAAGTGTTAAAATGTATGACGTCTTAAAAATTTGCATTAAATTCGAATTGAAGTTCTTAATTTTTTTTATCTTAAGGCATCATCTATCTATCAAATAAGTTTATTTCTTTTACTTTCTCTCGACACCCGGAGTAGAAAGTATTGTGATCGTCAAAAAAATTGAACTCAAGATTTTGATAAATGTCGACATTTCATGACCCCCTGAAACTAAAAAAGTGATTCTTGCAATGCCGTCTGTCTGTCTGTCTGTACCTTAGGCTGGAGCCGAGACTATTTGACAGATTGGGCTACAACTTGGTATCTGAGGTTATAAGATCCATCCGAGGGTTTTTTGGAATTAGATATCTAACCCTTAGCTTAAGGCTAGTTTACTGAAGGGCAAAAAAGAAATAAATGGTACTGAACTCCACACGGACTTTCTCGCTCTATTGTTTATAAATTGAGATATTTACTCAAAACTCGTAATATATGTGAAAAGAAATTATATAAACTAGCAAACCCAAGCATAAATTGAACTATATTTAGGCTATGTAAAACATTTTTTGAGTCCCGGTTTTAAAGTTTATAATTTTATTTTTAAAGAATTTATGTCTTCATTTGTATGTTTGAACCAATAAAAAATATCAATATTGGGTCCACAAGGGTCAACACTTCGTATTAAAATTTCGACTTCCGGTTACAAGTTTCGACATTTTAAGGTGTTGTACATCTTCATGTCTTCGCATTTCTATTAAATCTCTCATTTATAAATTTTGACAAAAAAAAAGTAAAAATTCACTATTGAGTTTAAAATGGAAATAGAACATTGTTGTACAAACACTTCTACTAAGCGGTTTAAGGAAAAATAACATAAACTTTTTGAGAGACTTACTTATATTTAATTACTCTATTGCCTTGGAGAATTATTGCGTTAATTATTAATTAGTATCTCTTTACAACTAGAGCTCAAAAAACGGTATTAATATATTTGCCAATATCTCAGAAACTGTTGGTTTTATAAAAATATATATCATATAAAAGTTTTTCATTTTTAATAGTACTACAATTTTGCAACGACAAGTTATTTAGTATCCCAAATAGTTGCGGAGATACGAAAATTTCCGCTTCTGTAAGGTATCGTAAAAGTCATTTTCATGGGAAAATGAAAATAGCCAGTTTATTTATAATCCTAATCAACGCCTAGATACGATCAAAACCGTTAGAGCCGATTTTAAGAAAATCGATTTTTTCTCTTTTCACCCTTTATTTAACTACTCTTAAATTTTAAGTTTAAACAGACACACAGACAGACGGCATTGCAAAGAACACTTTTTAAGCTTCGGGGGCATACATAATACGTCGACATCCATCAACATTTCAGGTTAGATTTTTTTACGGTCGCAATACTTTACCTTTAGTGTTTGAAAAGTTAAAACACATACACACACATATATATATTTGCGTATAGCTTGAAAGTTATTGGTTTTATAAAAATATGCTTCGAATAAAATATGTGTATTATAAATAAATCTACATATTTGTGATGATAAGTAATTTCATATCTCAAATAGTTTCAGAGATATGTTAAAAAATGATAATTTACGCATCAGACTGGAACCCTTAAAGTCATTTCACTGAAATATTGAGAGTAGCCCTTTGATTTTTAATATCTATAAATGTTTAGAAATGAAATTTAATCTAAATCGTTAAAGCTAATTTTGAGAGAATCGACTTTTTTTTTTGTCCTTCAGTAAACTACCCTTAAACTTAGGGTTTGATATTCAATCCCTACAACTCCTCGGGGCAACCCTATGAAAACCCTAGATACCAAGTTTTAGCCCGATCGGTAAAATAGTTTAGGCTCTAGTTGGAGGTACAGACAGACAGACGGAAATTCAAAAACCACCTTTTCTGATTCGGGGGGTCATGAAACGTAGAGATTTATAAAAAACTTGAGATCGATTTTTTTGACGATCACAATACTTTTTCTACCTGTAAGATAGCGAAAAAGTAAACATAATTTTTTTTCGAAATCCGTTCTAAATATTTTGATGAAATTTTATATTTAGACATTGTTTATCATTATTAACGAGATGGATATACTTACTTGCTCATGAAAATGACTGGGGAAACTTTACATACGGGAAATTTTCCAATTTTGATCATTTCTCCAAAACTACTTAAGATACGAAATAACTTATCTTTGTAAACTTGTAGTAGGCCTACTATTAAAGATACAGATCTTTTAGCTGAAATATATATTTATAAAACCAATCATTTATGAGCTATAGGCAAATATAAATTATTTTTAATTCAGGTCTTTGAAAATGAATTTGGTTCTTATGCTCCTTGGTGGGCAAAGATGTTTATCTTGTCTCAATTCTTCTGTATCAGCGTTTCTTGTTCCTAATGTCATAGAGTAAGTAACTGTGTATATTATTTCATTTATGATTTTTGATGTATTGTTTCTACAACAATGTATCAAACCATTATTTCGTTTCACAAATCTCACAAGTTTTTAATAAATGTCTATTTTAAGATTAAAGTGGGAGGAAGTTAGTGCAATACGCGCTACCATTTATTTAATTGTAAGAATTAAAAATATGTGTGCATGCGGGGAAAAAAAACTTTAGTTTTAATACGACTTTTTGAACTACACTCATTATAAATTTTACAATTATTTTAAATTAAAAGCACCGAATGGGTATTAAGACGTGGTGCTAAAAAAAACTCCACCTTTTTGGCATAGTTAGCTAACGCGTTGGGTTCGTGTTGAGCTAGACTGCCGAGGACGGGGAGATCAAGGTTCGAATCTCGCTTGGGTGAACTGGGGGTTGTTTTTCCTAAAGGCCGTTTCCCGATGTCGTAGTAAGTCTATATCTGCCACACATTACAAGAACTTATTAGAACTGGTGATCATAGTTTTACACCATTCTGAGGGATTGATAGTTTGTACGTGTTAAAATGATTTGTTTGTCATTTTTAACATGTTACATACTTAACTCCGTGGAGGAACTCGACCATTGCTATCGGACTACTTAACTCCGTGGAGGAGCTCAACACCTTCACAAATATAAGCTTCCAAACTTCAGCTGTACAAGCTCAGTTATAGGCCTGTCTGCCTTCTGATAGCAGATTCCCACCTTTATAGGCCCTACTAGCTTGGTTGCTAAAAAAAATGCAGCTGATAAATTCGAGTTTGTTCCTTTTGGTATAGATGGTAAGTTTTCGGCGTATTCCGTTCATATGCCTGGGGATTGGCCTATACAATATTTGTATGCTTTTTTTTTAAAGTCTGCTTTATAATGAATCGCGCTATAACCCCTCACACTCTCGCCAAATAGTAACAACAAGAATATAATATT
This sequence comes from Timema bartmani, assembly GCA_902151455.1. Taxonomy (NCBI): domain Eukaryota; kingdom Metazoa; phylum Arthropoda; class Insecta; order Phasmatodea; family Timematidae; genus Timema; species Timema bartmani. The sequence continues at coordinate 3,581 of CABFWB010007423.1, read as the reverse complement.
AACCTTCAAAGTTTTGATGAATTGTATTATTGTGCGCAAAAACTCGCCTCAGGACCAAACTGGGGTCTACGGATTTCCCTTGAACAGTAACAATCCGTAGCACAACTTTCTTCGGAGGGAAAGTAAGTAAAACCGTCGATCCCATGTCAATAATTGTAGCATGTAAAAGAACCGTGGAAGGTATGTGGAAATGCCATTCCAGGCAAAATTTGTAGGATCTTTTACTTTCGCTCATAGAAATTCTCATGTGCTGATATAATCAGTCAGTTAAGAAAGTGCACGTTAAATACCTCAAATAAATAACTAGCAATAAATAAATGTACGCAAATTTGGTTAGCCTGTAAACAAAATTATGTCAAAGTGTAGCTATAGGTTTTTGTTAACTGGTTCGTCACCGTCTTCTTAACTTAACAGATCAACAGGCTAACGGGACTAGAACTTTTAAATATAGATGTTAATTTCACCGAACAGATTGACACCCACCCTTCTCCCAGAACAAGATAATCACGGGGCCCCCATCTAGACGTCATCCTCGGACTATACGTCATTCTTACACGTCATCTCAGTCACTGTCCCATAGAGTACCGGGATATTTATTGCCTGTTCGGAGGAACAAGTTTTCTGGTTAAGAGTTTTTTCCCTCCCTCCTCGTCTGGCAAGTCTCCCATTTTCTTCCTCTATGATTAGTTGTAACGCATGGCATTCACTTCTCCTTTTCGACTATTCATCATCGTGACAGTCCTGTTTTCACATCCCACCACCCACACTTCGAAATGAAGCTCTCCTCACGCTTCAAAAAGGTTATTTACTAAATAAACAAATGTAGAAAATGAAGTGAAAAGGTGATTAATTGATTGTTTGAAGGATAATGATTTAGAACAGTCAGTCACTTTTTTGAGTTTGGTTTCATTCAGATTAAGATGCTCCTGTAAACTAGCTTCTTTTTTTTTATCAAGTGCGTCGCAAAAAAAACACTTTAATTATTGTAGTGATATGTTATAACTTAGTTAAAGGGCAAACACAAGACTCTATAATAATAGAGACCACCCAATGAAATATAACTAAGCTAATATAATAAATATAACCGTTTGACCCTAACCGACTAAGAAGCCACAACCTTTAAACCAGTATCTGTGAGACCTCCTACCGACAGGCTTCGGGCACTTAACAAAGCGTTTTAAAGGATAGGCAAATTAGAGAAATGAATATCTCTTTTAAGTTAATGGTGACCTACATATATACGAACACTAGTGAAGATGTATTCATTAGAACCAATTACAATGCCAAGTATAAAACAACTACCAAATCTGGAATCAATCGTTAATGCGATTATATGCATTTGCCAGATTTAGCTCCAATTCTAAAGAATTTTCTTACAGGCACCCATAGATAAAAGGGTAAATTCCCAGAGCTGTAACCTGAACGGGTAATGAACAAAGAAATTTAGAAAAAATGGCAAACAAGTCCCATTTACTATGTACGAGAGCTCTAAATCACTCATCTACCAGCATTTGAAAGTGTCTGGTTTGAGCCCTGATTGGTGACATTATAGGGATGCTAGCATATAACGAATGTTTCCTAGTACAGTACAATACGGTCAGACGACCTTGAGTACCAACTATTTACAGCTGTGGCTTTCAACCTTATTTAACTTGTGTTTCACTAATTTGTAAATAACCAAGAATGTATATTATTATTATTATTATTATTATTATTATTATGGAAATTTGTTAAAAATAATCTTGTGAATAAAGTTTTCCCGTCTAACCTAGAAATTAATGACAAGATTATAGCGGATCCTTTGTTAATTGCTAATGAGTTTGGGACATACTTTCATTCCGTTTATAATTCAGCCCCTCCTATCTTACCCTGCCCCGTTATTGATTTGAACTCATCTAGTTATTTACTCTTTGCTAATGATGTAAAATTGCTTAAATTATCAAATCAATTGCAGATTATATAGATTAACAAAATGATATAAATGGTATTCTACAATGGTCTTTTGAAAATAGAATGTCTATTAATAAATCTAAAATCAAATCTATATATTTTACTAGGGAAACTAATTCTTTCTTTTTTACTTATAAACTGGGCAATCAAAACATAGTTTATATTAATGATCTTGGTGTTCTCCTGGATAACAAACTTTATTTTCACTATCATGTTGATAACGTAATTTCCCAATCATTGAAATTACTTGGACTTATTAAATTTATTACTTCATAATTTAAGAAAGTTGAATGTTTTTTTATGTCTGTACCATGCCCTGGTTAGATCTAAGTTAGATTATGCAAGTGTTGCTTGGAATTCCATTACCTTAACTGACTCTCTCAAGTTGGAAAACGTTCAAAGAAAATTTTTCGCTGCGTGCCATGATAAATTCTTTACTAATCGGATGTATTATGATTATGACAGAATTTACCTCTTAGGGCTCCAAACTCTCTTCCCACGTGGACTTTATTGTGATGCTCTTTTTGTTTTTAATATTTTCAATAGCCAAATTTCTTGCAAATTTGCCCTTGATCATGGAGGCGTTCATATCCCTTCTCGGGCTTCTCTTAATCCAAAATTATTTTTTCTCAATAGATCTTATAAGGTGAGCCTTATAGTTCGTTGTATCCATATCGCCAATTCTAGATTTGTCGGATTCGACTTTTATCATAAAAGGAAAGCTAAACTCAGAGAGTTATTTATGGATCTTCCATATAAATCATTTATTATGTAGAGGTTATGCCTATAATTTTTAAATTTACAATATAATGATTTATTTTTTTCATATCGTTACATTAGTTATTTGTTATTATTGCTAATTTTTATTCCTATCATTATTAATTACATTTTTCGTAGCTATTTATCAGTATATATAATATATATATATAATATATATTATTTATCATATTTTCTCGTGTAATTATATGTATTCGTAAGGTGCTTGTGTACTTTTCAGTGCTGGCCTGTTATAGGTCTTACGACTGTTGGCCAGCACTATAATAAAGGAAATTGAGATTGAAATTGAAAATTGAAATTAGTATTACATTGTTTAACTTATGAAGGATGCATGCTAATTTTGATTAAAGCCATTATTCAAGAATAATTAGTTGGTTTACATGTCAACCTACAAAAATAAATTTATATATATTAACTCAGTAAAAACTTTTACAAACATCACAAATCATTTTGGTAAAATTTATTTGCCGCTCATAAATAAAAAGAAAAAGAAAACATTACTAAAAACACAAAGTTCATATTTAGATATAATGCATTAAGTATTTAACTAGTTAAGGATCTGGATTTGTTTAAAATAAAGTAGCACTCTTTATAAAAAAAGGTTTAAATAAGTTTAGCTTGAAACCAATATAAGGCAACCATCACTGAATTATTTTCAAAAAGGGCCTGTATCTAATAAATATGCTACGTACCACCTAGGGTACTCGTACCGCAGATCGAAAGCCACTGATCTACAGAGCTGCCACAAAATCTCTTAGCACAAAAATGACATAGTAGTAGCTGTCGGGGTTTACTGAAACAATTTGACCTACTTTTCTCTGATTGGTCGATATAAATAGATCTGGCCTCTGATT
>CABFWB010007422.1:12721-24920 GCA_902151455.1 Timema bartmani | reverse complement strand
ACGTGATTGCCAATGCAATTATCGAGTGAGCGTCAAGGGTCGACGGCGCGTGAAGTAGACTATTCGGATACAGCCTTAGTAAGTTAAATCATAACATCCTCACTCGGAAATCAGAACAGTTTGGCATTTGTGGAAATCTCTTATGCCGGGATCACGGTTAACTTAACATTCACTTAAGGTTAACTTATCATAAAATTCTTCTCGTGTTTTTAAATGTAAGCGATCACGATGCAGTTAACTTAATGTTCACTTGCAGTTAACCTAACATAATAGATGTCCCGGGAGGTCTTTCACGTTAAGTGAACGTTACATGAAGGTTATCACGTGATCTAGCCAGCCAATCATTATGCGAGTGACATGTACAGGGTTATTTAGTAATTCATTTGTTGGTTTTATGACCAAGGTTTCCTCTTTAGTTTAAGTTCCCCCCAAAAAAACAGCCTTCATTAAGAAATGTTTTGGTTACAAATATGGTTTTTCACTATTAAACTTTGACAATATAAGCTGTACACTACAAAATTAAATTATAAATGGTGCTCATTGTATTCACTATTTTATTAATTGCATTTAAAATGTGTATGAGTTATATCTAAAGTGTTTGAATGAACGATATATAACACAATCTAAAGTAAGCACCATCTCAAATGTCAAAAAGGAACTCTATAAACTATATATCTACTTTAATAAACATATTTTTTTTTTTACTTTCAAAAGATGTTTTCTTGTTTTGTTCTTGTGTCTTGATACTTTTATATATTCTCGTCTCCAATTGAAAAAATGGTTCTCGCACATCCCTAGTATTTTGGCAATGAAGCAGAGTAATTCTGACAGGAGAAGAGGTTCTCTCCCTCCACCCTCTGAAAGTATTATTAGGCTTAACATATTTTTATATTCCTCCACAATGGCTGGCCTAGTATTTTATTGGAGTTGTATATACCATTGATAACCCTTACAGCCTCAACTATATTCAAAAAACCTAATTTTCTAAAAGAAGGAATGAATGTTATTAAAAAAAATCCCCATCTTTTGTTGGAGGAATTAACCGAGAGCCACTCTCTCCCTTCTCCTTAACCCCCAACCCTCCTTGTTCCTCTATCCTCACCTAGAAGATCCTAACAATACCTGGTAACCTCTTTTATAAAACATGCTACCTAACTATTATTAATTTAATTACCGGTAGCCCTCATATCGATTGTTTCTTTATTCACCCAGAATATCATAAAGCTCTAACTCAACGGCAGCAACTGGATGGTCAACTCAATGAAAATACCGCTGTAAAACAGGTGAGCTCACTACTGCTATAAATAAACTTTTTCCTTCACTCTTTAGTAATTTAGTTAATAAATAAATAAATTAATTAATACTTGTGCCTCTAAGTCAGAGGCAGCTCTAGCCATAAGGCAAACTAGACTACTGCCTAGGTCCGCGCACTTTCAGGGCCCCCGCGCCGTGACTGAGCAATTGAGTAAGAACTAAATGAGGTTTACAGTACTCGTTGAAAAAAATATTTATTATGTTTATGTAAAATCACCTAATTATTTTAGCATTCTTTTTCACAGTATTTTATTAAGTGCTATAAAAGTAAAAGTATTTTTTTTTGTGACTCTAAAAATTATTTGTTTCAATTTTTTCCAAAAAATTATTGTAAAAAATCCTAAAATCTTAATTATTTTCTTTCCCCACATCACATTATGTTGCTCTGAGGTTACATAGCTACTTTTCTTTACTCTAGTTCTTATAGCTAAATAAATATTCCGAATTTAGCCTAGTTAGTGCAATTTTGAGTTAGATTAATTGATTGGGGTGAGGGCACAAATGACCCTGCCGACAGGCTACAGATAAACTTGAAGTTGGGTTTAGATCACTTTGTCAAAGGATGTATAACATTTATTTTTATCTCTATGTTTTGCACTTTTTTTGCTTAATCTAAGGGGTACAGATGAGGAATTTAGCATAGAGGAAATGCACTTACATTACCATGTAAAGAGCATGGGAAAACTATTGTGAACATTACATGTGGAGACCCAAATTTAATAGCCCTTACACCTAGTTAGTCAGGATTTAAACCCCGATCTCTTTGCCAAGTATGGTAAAGTTCAGTGTGAATCTAACACTTTAGACCACTCAGCATTTGGTGCTAATATACCAGTATCTGTGACAGATAAAAGTTCATAAAGCATTGTACACACCACTTATGCTATTTATTTGAGGTATTTAGCGTGCACTTTCTGAACCAACTGATTATATCAACACATGAGAATTTCTATGAGCAAGAGCAGAAGGTCCTACCAATTTTGCCAGGAAAGGTATTTTCACAAACCTTCCAGAGTTCTTGTACATGCCACAATTGACATGGGACTGATGGTTTTACTTCCCCTTAGAAGGAAGCTGTGTTACAGATGTTTATTGCTCAAGAAAAATCTGACAAAACCTCGCTGGGCTTGAACCGAATACTGGGTCTTGAGGCGAGCACCATATTTGAAAACCACCGAGTTTGACACCACTTATGTTAAACACCAGATTGATAACAGCTAATATAAGTAAGATGAATTGTATTGTTATTTGCCTGAATGAAGAAAAGGAAACCAACTTGTGAATCCCATCAGTTTTGAACCTTGGTCACTCGTGTACTAAACATCCTGTCAATCACCTGTTTCTCTTTGTTTACATCCATTACTCTCTCCAGTCTGTGGCCTGGGTCAGTTTTATATTCAAGCCATATATTTTCCACTACCAGCTTGCTAGGCCTGTCGTAGCTTCATATGATTTATAATTTATCTTAAGACTAGGCCAGGCACAACATACTGGCCTCAGCTGTTAATTCACCACTGTGAAAGGGTAAACCCACGTTTCATCAATGATAAATTTTTCGGCCATGCCGGGAATTGGACCCAGGACCCTTAGTTCAGTAGACAGACATGCTACCGACTGAGCTAAGGAGTCACCTGTTTTTAAGGGCTGTATTTATAGTCCAATCTCAGGAGTCAACTAATCCAATGTTTCACAAACTTTTTAAGTTCACAGGACACTTAACAGGCCAACATTTTTTGTGGCACACTTTTTTTTTGGTACTTAAGTATATGCCGTGGCAGCAGGAAATTTATCACGCACCCAGTCCAAAGGTTGAACGATAAATCAGATTTGGGAAAGTGTTGACTAATTTTTTTTCCGGAAGTAACTTCAAATATTTAAGATTAAAGTTTGAAGTTCTTTTTCTGTATCCACTTCTTTAACATTTAGAGACATTTATTTCAAACATTAGTAGTAGGCTAATTTGGGTAAACCATAACTATAACTTTGTGCAAAAGGTTTGGATTTTATCAGCTGTATTAAAAATATTAGTATGTTAATACGAGTTATTAATAAATATGGACGACACCCAGCTGCCGCTAGTACAAACTTCATTTGTGTACTTATTGAACTGTGACACATGGTGCTGTGCCTGCACGCAATACCTGATTTGCCATCGTAGCACACCATTTGCAGAACACAGAACTAGTTTACTAATAACAAGCAATTCAGATTGGATAGGGGGGGATTGATTGACCTTTGGTGACTGAATCTAAATCATAAGAGATGGTGCGCAACCTAGTTCAATCTTTAGTTAATGTCACAATTAATTTATTAAGCCTATTTATGAATGAGTTTTTTCTTGTAGACCTACTTAACTCTTCAAATTAATTAACTATGTAGGACTATATGTTATGTCTTTTAGTATATGTAGGTTTTAAGTTTTACTGTGGATTTGCACGTTCACCAAAAATCAAGCACAGAACAGAAATTGAATTGTGTAACTAGCTCTAAACCAATTACAAGATTTCAGCCCCATCAGAGTGAGCCTTTCTGTTTTAGTTTGACTAATTTCATCTTGATTGCCTCTGCTTAAGAATTTCTGCTTGTAAGACCCAATCAAATATCAAAACTAATTGACTCATATCAGCTAGATACAAGCAAATGGCTATGTTGACTGTCGTTTAAAGATTTGATATAACTCTTTAAATAACAAGTGTGTATATTAGTGTATTGTATCACACACAGCACTATAATTTGAAAATATCAATCATGATATTTTAAAATATTTGTTTATCTACTAGAAAATAAAATATTTTACTTATCAGCGGCTTTAAGATTACTTTGCCAAATACTATGCGTTAACATAAATTTTTGCTGGCATGGGAATTACTGCATCACTCAAAAGATTTTGCTCTCTATTTTCGGTGAATATGTGAGTAAAACTTTGCTTAGAAATAACACACAACATCCACAGATAATTAAATTTGATGATCAGTACTATCTGATTTTGTTGCAGTAATTTCATAATTATTAAATATGGTACATATCTTTAGAGGTTCTTAACTATAAGATTATTTTATGTCTCAATTTATGTGCAATATGTATTATCAAAGTTTTTGTTTTTTCTTTTGGCTCATTCCATGTTTTAAACAACTCTCAAATTTTCAGTTAAACAATATTTTCAAATGTTGTAAACATAGTTTTATTTATTTGAGTTTACATTAGATCTACATGGATTTTTATATTGAAATATTTCTAGGAACTGGATCTCTTAAAAAGTGGAGGGGAAGTGTATAAACTAATTGGTCCTGTATTAGTGAAACAAGATCTTGAAGAAGCCAAACAAAATGTTACCAAGAGAATGGATTACATTCGAAGTGAATTGTAAGTATATTCCTTTATAAATGAATTTTTTCACAATTTCTGTCACTTGGATGGAAAAAACTAAAGCGTTAACCTGCAATCAAGCCATACCAAACAAACGGCCTCTGTCTTGACAAAGATAATGCCAACTTCTGCGAATAGAAGGTGTCATGTGGTCAGTTCAACAAACCCTCCAGTGGTTAATCTTAGTTTTCTAGACCAGGGCCACTACTTTTTCATTTGAGTAGCTTTTCATTTCTCCTCGCAAGGATGAGTTGATCCCGTTCCAGACTCACTCCTACACAGAAAATTTGGAAGTGCTGGGGAACAAACCCGGGACCCCTAGCTTAACCACAAACCATTCTTAGGTCAAAGTGTAATAAATTTGATTTTGAGTAGACAATGCATCCAAGTCTCTTTTTTACTAATAAAAAATTGTGTTGATTTTTATATAAAAAAGGTGTAGTAAATTGGTTAAAAGTTGAATCAGACTTTTTAAAAATACAATATATTGTATTGATTAATTAAGATTTTTTTTTTTAAACTAGATTGTAACTTAATATTTTGACAGGCAGACAACTAGTAGGCTTTTTCATTTGAGCATTTATTTGTCTTGTATATTCTATTATTTGCCACAGTCTTTTAATCAAATTGTTCCACACTTGAAGTTACATTTTCAGATTGGTTTAGAATCAATAAATAAATTAAATTGTTAGGTTCTATTGATAACATAATTCATAATACTACATAGGCTATTATTAAAGGACCAAATGCTACAAACATATTATAACAGACAATAATATGTTTTTAAAATATAAATGTAAGTCACTTTTGTCTGTTCACAAATGTTTCCCAGCAGCTTAGTTTGTTCTACATGGTGCCGACATGAAAGAGGTTAGGACGAGTAGTAAAAATAATTTTCTATGGTAGTAGCAAAACATGCCGTATAGCTAAAAGAGAGCTAGAAATACTCGGTCTACTTTCTCCTCTCCACTCTTATTACTGTCTACTTTTCCATGTGAAGAAAAGTCTTTTTACCTGGTTTTGTGGCTGCATGGCCTAAGGCATCATTCTCTCAATAGACAAGAGATTAGAGGTTCGAATCTCGGTCGGGTGTACCAAAAATGGTTTTTACTAAGTAGTTTTCCACTCTACCTCCACACAAGCAGGTATATTTCCCTTAAATGCAACCTAACCTAATTACTAACACATCATAATTAGTACATATGCGTATAACCTGAACAGATGGTAAGATGCGGCGCTATAAAGTTTTATATCTAACCTTACCAACCTTTTTTGCAGAATCCTTTGAATCAAATTCTCGCTGTATCATATTTCATAATTTTCTAATAATTTGATATTTAAGATATTCATCTAAAAAAAAGAACATTTTTCAAACTGTCTAAATTTTTGGGATATTACAAAATACAAATCAGCTTATTGTATGTATGAAATAAAGTCTTAATGCACTTTATTTCATAAATACAATAAGTTGATGTGTATTTTGTAATATAAAATACAATTTAATATAAAAAAAATTATAGAATTGTAGAAAACAAAGCACAAAGAAAAGCAAAAACATTAACACATAATTACAAACACTTTAACATTTCATTGTAATATGTGTTACTAGTGTTTTAACTAGATTTGTGCTTTGTTTTTCTACAATTCTATCATTTGATTAATTTAATAATTAAGAACATCAGTTTATTGTTAAGCCCATTTATTACTTTATTAAAAAAAGGCATGATTTTTAGAATTAACATAGGCCTAATGTATTAATTTTTATCCAGTCCAATGTAAAGAGGCTATCTTTTTTTTATTCCAATCATATGTTAGTGGTCACTGTTATAATAGCTTTTTAGTTATAATTTTGATCCAATATACAATGTTTACCATCTGCGCTGGTGAGGATGCAAATAAAGACATCTAGTCTGGTTTGCCAGAGAAAGGGAGGTCGGGAATCAAAACCTGGCCGGGTAAACTAAGTTGCTTTTCCCTAAATGGTTTCTCACTCTCGATTCAAATGTGGATACAATTCTTCTAAATCACTGATGCCCATAAGGTTTATTTAAAGTGAATTGCCAGTAAATATGTTAAAAGGATATTTTTGCCTACTTAAGTATGTACTTGGAGAAATATATAAATTTGGGGAAAAGTAACGGCTCGTACAACTTATGTCAATATGACACTATGATTTCGGTAACTTCTTACATTAGTAAAAGGTTTGTTGGTACCTATATGGTTTGTTTGTGCCACAACCAAAATAGGTACATAGATGAAATTAAAAATTTTAATGCGGAGTTTGAGAAACATTTCCAGGACTTCAAAAAATTTGATGTTGTAATTTTATATGAATTTTTCATTTGCTACAGACATGCAGGCAAAAGCATGTGCATAAAATCCATCATCTCTGCTTAAAATGGATATCGAAACACTGGAAACTGAAATAATTCAAATTCAAAACATTATCCTCATTAAGTTAAGAGCTTCCAATGAAAATTTATGAAATAAATGTATCATCAGAAAAAGTATCCAAGCTTGTGAAAATGTGCTGAAAATTTTCACGCATGTTTCTCGTTAACCTATTTGTTATAAGCAGCACTTTCACAAATGAAAGTTGTTGAATCTAAATATCGCAGTACTTTAATGGCCGAACATTTATATACATGTTTAAGAAACAATCTTAGTACATTCACCCCAAAATACAAAATAATTGTTGCAATGCGATGTAAAAAAAATGATTACATTGCTTTTAACATTACTATGTACCATTTTTTATTATTTAATTTGAATAAAAAATCTTTATGAATGATTTTTTTTTCATTGTAATATTACATTTCCGTATTAATACATCACAAGGCTACTTTAATAAATATACTTAGCTATGTAAATAATATGGATAGTTATGATCTGACCAATAGTTGTTTAATTTTTTGTTTTCCATTGAAATATTCTATAATGCTACCATCCCAAGTGATTATGGCGCAAGAAACTCAACAATGTGTTTTAACACTGATACTTATTGAAAGTAGATCGCAGTAAGGTTTGCATTTGAAAGATAGATCGTATTACATAAATATTGGTCACCACTGTTCTAAATTATACTTTTCTCATACCCACCTTGTTAGTTTAGATATACAGATATCCTGGGTGGACAGTTACACCTGTATCAACTTATTAACTTACACTGTCTACTCTTATGTTGTGTCTACTATTATATTGTAACTATAGGAAACGCACGGATGATTTGCTGAGTGGCCTGGACAAGAAGCAGGATGCTCATCGAGAATCAATCAGCAAACTTCAGCAACAGTATCAGCAAGCACAAGTCAAAGCGAGCATGAAAACTTAAGTGAATGTGCTAAACCTATAATTATATAACAAACAGTCTGTATTATTTGATTTCAATTTAATTTACAAAGTGTACTGAAATCTAATTTTTTTGGACTAGAGGTGACTTTAATTAAGGAAATTGTGGATGGTCAAGATTAATAACCAATGTGAAAGAAGAAGATAAAAAAATAATAATAACCTAATTTTGGGGATTTGTCAGTCAACTAATATGAGGATTCCAATCTTAACTCCATAACGCTGTTCTTGATTAGTTAAATAAATTATGTGATCTGATTTAACCAGAGATTTATAATAATATGGTCCAGAAATGTAGCTATTTCATTGTTTATGTATATACAATAACAGCTTTCTGCTTTGTAAAATATAAATGTGTGTATTTTTAAAAATATTTTTCTTAATTTTAGAACTATCTTGTTGTGAGCTTATTATTATTGTTGTTATAACTTTATTTCACCTAATTTATAATACTACAAATCATATTTCATCATTTGTAATTGAATGGTTACTTTATTAAGCACAAATGTTTGAAATGAACCTTGATTAATTATGAAATATTAAGAGCTATAATTTTGCATAATAAACCTAAACATAACTTACACTAGTTTCTTTGTGCTTATTTTTGTTCTTTTGAGAGAGGGGAAAGGAATAAATAAAAATATATATTAGAGTAGGCTCAAGTCCACTTTTTTCAAATTCAAATCTTAGGAAATATGGTAAATATGAGACATTGGTAGGTATGACTTGATTTTCTTTCAATTTTGATTTTGTTCACATTGCTATAGAAGATAATAAAGGTGAGTGTATTATTATTTTTTGTTATAATGTATTTATAACATTATTATATTAGACACATTGGTGGTTGTATGGTCTAACAAAGGGATCGCCAAACATTTTTGGAAGCTTGCACAGATTATTTTTTTTCCTAGTTTGGCTGTAAATTATTGTTGAAGAGTGAGATAATGCCTCAAGTTTAAGATATGCGTCCTCTTGTCTCGAAGAAAAATGATCGTGTCCTGGTTCATATTGCATTAAAAGTGAAGGCGTTCTACTTTATCTACCTGTGTATAATCATTTTCAGCGAAAGGTGGTAAAAATCAATAAAGAAGCAGGCTTATAGATTAACATTTTCATACCTACAATTGAATGTGAGTGAAAAGCTATTTACCACAATTTAAAAAATAGTAGATGAAAGTGAATGTCATTCTTCTAGGTAAGCTGCACAATGCATTTAAAAGTATTTATTTGACTCTAATTTTGTTTAAAAAATGAATATATCTTGTGTTTTCTAACCTCAAAAGTGCATTTTTAGTACAAAATGTACTAACATTTTTACATTATGTCCATTAAGGTGAGAGAGTAGGAAATGCGAGTTAAGGTAAGTGTTTTTGCAGTTTTTATAGCAAAGCATTTTCTTGGCCAAAATAAATCAAATATTTATCTAGTAGGAATATAGAGTTTAATATTCTTCCCATGGTGATACCAACAGTTCTTGAACAACTGTCATGAGCATAGCAGCCAGCATTTGAAAAGCAACTTTTTAAATGAAGAGGAAAAGTCATTAAATTTTAGCACACCCTTGACAGAAATTCAAGAACTGTTGAGGTGACCATGTGAAGAAAATGAAATTCTTTGTTTCTACTGGAGAATTATTTGATTCATTTTGACCAAAAAAATGTTTTTGATATAAAAACTGCAAAATACTGCCCTTAACTCGCGTTCTCTACATACCCCACCTTCAAATTATGAAATCAAGCCACAGAGCCTATCCCCGATTGAATGAATAATGTGTTGGCAAATCCTCTGTACATGTTACAATAACAGCCAATATGTTATACTGCAAATTTAATCCGGGTAGCTTGTGAAAAAATATGACAAATTGAAAGTAACTCCTAGAATTGATGAGTTTGGCAACCTCTGGTCTAACGCATCACTCTCATATTGGATTGGATTGACAGTGATGGGGATAAAGGGGTTCAAATCTTGGACAAGCGTTCTGAGGGTGGTTTTTCCTAAATGGCTTCCCACTCTTCCTTCACATAAATGCAGGTACACTACCTCTAAAAATTTACCTTCCTCATCTATATCCGATAAATATAATTAATGTATGCATACAACCCAAACTGATACTAAGATATGGTGAAAAAATTAATTTAAATGGTAAATGAATTGTATTAAATCTAGTTAGGTTTCTTCTAAAATTTTATTGGGCTAAACTTAATAGGTAAAATGGTGACCTGGCGGTCTTAGGATAAGGTGTCAGACTTCTGTGCTGGGGGTCCGGAGTTCATTCCTCGGTCCCGGCACAGATTTATCTGATTGCCAAACCCTTCCTTCACCTCTGACAAGACGTGTATTAATCACANACAGATTTATCTGATTGCCAAACCCTTCCTTCACCTCTGACAAGACGTGTATTAATCACAGCTTGTGAATGTGTGGAATGCCAGGCCTCCACCGTGGTTCGGATTCTACGTTAAACTGTAGGTCCTCCATTTCATCTCACAATCACCCTACCATTACACATTAGCGCAAGTGTGTAAGAAATCAAATCTCAAATCTAGTATTTTTTAAATCTTCATTTCTTCAATAGCGTTCAATATTCAAGGAATTTGAAGGACCCAACTCTATTGTACTGATTTATTTATCAGTACAAGATAAAGTATTAGTAGTATAGCTTTAAAGAAGAATCCAGTGTGTGATGGCAGTGTGGCTTGGATGTGAGACAGCCAGTGACCAGAACTCGAGCTGGGAGAGCAAGACTGTACAAATAATTCTGGTCATTAGTTTACTCGAGGCCTGTAAGTGCCATGTATGGCGGAAATAGTAACAACATGGCTCAATAAAGGAAGAGGTTCACTTTTTTTTAAATCAGTGAATGTTCCTTGCCCCTTCCATAAGCTCACTCATTGCTGGATTAGATGGAATTAGTTGCTCGGTCCAAAAGTCAAGTTTGAAATAAGGTGATCCAGAGACTTTTCGGTTTCAGGTGGTGACACATTATATTGGAGGGGTAACTCTAACTTCTGTCTTTAAAAATAACTTGAATATGCTACATACATTATTTATTATAACAATTATTCACCAAGATACTGGAAATATTATTTAGGAAAGGTCCGCATTCAATCATTGAATTTCAATTTCATAAGGTTTGTGACCCATCAATTGAACAGGGGAGGAAAAAGAGTTTTAAAAACTCAACCAGATTTTATTCTAGAAAGAATTTAAAACTATATTGTAGAAAAAAACCTTCCTTAGCCAGCATATCATTACCATAAACTACCTGTTTGAGTGTCTCAGCTTTTACAATCGCTAACCCATCCTCAACAGGTGTATGGCTACAGGTTAGTATTTTATTTATTGTATTGCTTGATGTACATTGTGGTTATGATACTGGCTATGTGCTTGAGTGTATCATTCTCACTACTATTCTACTTGTGAGCTTGACTTCTAACGCTCCTTCTCCTAGCTTTCTCTGCTTTGTGTATACAACCAGCTGAGCATGTACACCGAAAAAAAAATTTGAGATTGTTGACCTAGCTAGCAAGTTTTAAAGTGTCTCTTTGATATGTAGCCTGGTGCACAACTACACAGAGAACTTGGCGGTTTTGGAACAATGAGTTATAATTAAATCATTACTACCAAACTTATAATTTTTAACTGTGTTGTCCCTCACTGTTGAGTCAGCCCCTTGTCTCTTTCCTCCGCACTTGCACAGGCCGCGCCACCCACCCTCTCTACTGCCTGGACTGCTCCACAGTCCATGTCTTCGAAGCCGTCCGTGACGAGTGCATCTCTATACACAGCGCCAAAGAGAACTCTGCCTCTATTGGCTCGTGTGATGGGCACTATCCCTTCAATTTGCATGCACCAATGGGAAGCCCCTGTTTCTCCCATTGGACAAGGCCAGGCAGCAGTGGAGGGTATTTAAAACGGTGATTCCTTGGTCTCAAGACCAGTCAGCCAGTCAGACTCGGTCAGTTAGCCTCGGCCAATTAGTGGTGAGCCAACCATGGGGAACCACACTTATAAGAAAGAGCGAATAAATCGTCGTTTGCAGCAAGTGTCATCACTCTTCTTATTCCACCGCAATCCCCCTTCACTTCCCACCGCGACTTTACGTTGCCGGGACTCTACCCTACCTCCGACCGCGACTTTACGTTGCCGGGACTTCCTCATGTTCCACCGC
>CABFWB010007421.1:14101-24921 GCA_902151455.1 Timema bartmani | reverse complement strand
CCCCTTGGCCGTCGTGCATGCATTACATAGCTCGTACATAAACGACGAGGAAAAGATTAAATTTTAATAAAATCTATAGTTTAAATTAGTAAATGTTTTGTAACGGAAATGTTCAGTGGGAGTGGAATAAGGCTGGAGAAATAAGTGTTTCAATTTCATATAAAACAAATCAAGATTTTATTTATTTATTTTTAAATTGAAGTGGTAGACAATTAATTGTTGGAGTAATTGATAAGTAAATAATTGATAGAATTTAATAGTTAATCCGAATTTATCTTATTTTGTATACATTTATAGAATTAAATAGTCTAATAGGGCTGAGAATATATTATAGTTTGATCAGATCATAAAATCAATAAAAATATTCTGTCTAACCACCCGCTCCTAATGCTTACTTCAATAACGCGATGAATTTAAATACCAGTAAAAATAAAAAAATAGATTTTTTAACATTTAGTCTTGGCCTAGTGACAGATATTTTTTCTTAATTTTGATAGCCCTAGTGCCGATATTATTAGTTTCGTTGGTAAGTTATATACGTTTGAGATGTGTTTGTGACAACACTGGCCAAGTTTCGGTCTAGAAGCCAATGTGTACACGCGTACTTTCCAAATATTAATTGATATTACTCGGTCAACAGCACAACTCGTTAGCTTGTTCCCAAACTAAAACAATATCAACTATCAATGAGACTTTGACGTGTAGTCCATTTAAGGGGGTGTTGCCCGCCTTGTGGAGAATCACTACTCTGGCTGGTTTGCCACTAATTGACCTCATTGCGATAATGTCTAATAATGGCACGCTACCTTATTAAGTGAAAAGGTCCAAAATTCAATTATCGAATTATTCATTACTCAAAGTGCTCTTTACCCCCACTTTCCACCCCCAAACCCGACCACATGCTACGTTGGAGAGTTCCAAGAAGTGGATGTCGCTCAAGATGTTGGCAAGGGGGGAGGAGGGGTCTAATTGGCGAGTCCTGTCCGGGGTAATTGCACGTCCTTCCGTCGGGGATAGCTGTCGAGAAGATCCTTCTCCTCGCAACAGGACTGGAATGGTCTACAGCTGCTCTTAGGTAGGCTGAACCCTTACAACCCTCTCTGTACTGCCATTCATCAAGCGCACGCACACACGCACGTATAGAAGGAAATTGACATAACTTTGACCCACTTTTTTTAAATAGACTTTTTTATATTTAAAGTATTTTTCACTCCTTTAAATTTTCTTTTTTTCTTTTTTTCTTTTGCATAGCAGTTGGGCCACTGGACCCCTTGTCCCTAAAGTTTGTAGCTTAATTGGGCCACAATCACTCACCAGGAGAATTATACTAACAGCTAAAAAATCTGCGGGTGGATATGAATTAGGCCCCACCAATCTTTTGTTCTATATTAGGTTAAGTTAGGTTGAACTAGCTTATTTTGTAGTATGTTACATTCCATCACTTGCTTTTTTCACTCAGATCGTAAAAATATTTACTACCACCGTAAACGGAGCGCCACAACATTCGAGTCAGAATTAGTACATTAGTACATCAGTACACCAGTACGCCTGGTATACAATTCCCAAGAAGAAACTCGTAGCCCAACTGTAATGTGCGATGGTTTAACGACCCTTCTAAATGCAGGTCATAACATAACATACGTGGTCCAAATGTAATACGCCCTTTTTTCTACCCATCATGTCCACTTGGTTTTGGTCAAAACGCTTCAAACTTTTTTTTCTCTACATTTTAGTCTTTATTAGACATTTATTCCGGTTTCAGATCTTATTTTAAAGCCATTTTATGGTATTTTTTGCGTCAGTGTGTTGTACGTTATTATTAAACCTCTGCAAACAGTCTTGGGGCATTCCTTTTGACTTTAATAAGGCTATCAGACTTGATCTTTCCCATACGACAGCTGATGGAAAGAAGATGGGCCCTATACATTTGGGAAAGTCTTGGTATTTATTGATGTGGAGAAGGCATATGATAGTGTGGATAGAAATAAAGTTTGGAAAACGATGAAGGAGGCAGAAGTAGAAAGAAAAGTTGTAATGTGAGTGAAAAGCATGTATGAGGATNGGTATTTATTGATGTGGAGAAGGCATATGATAGTGTGGATAGAAATAAAGTTTGGAAAACGATGAAGGAGGCAGAAGTAGAAAGAAAAGTTGTAATGTGAGTGAAAAGCATGTATGAGGATTACAGGAGTTGTGTTAAGATGGAGAGTGGGAGGACGGAATGGTTCCAAATAAAAAGTGTAGTGAGGCAGGGGAGTGCCCTTTCACCATTACTATTTGTAATGGAAATGGAAATGGTCACGAACCAAGTGTCAGGAAAACCCGGGGAGGAAAGAATGAAAGGATGTTGACTGATAACTTGATGGTATGTGGGGAGAAGGAAGATAAAATACAAGAGCCACTACAAGAATGAAATGAGGAAGTGAAGGAGTGTGGAATTATATATAGCATAGAGAAGTGTGAAGTGATGGTAATGACAAGGAAGAGGGTAAGGCCTAGTAAAACTATAAGGGAGGATGGGGTACAGCTGAAAAAAATGCAGAATGGAAAATATCTTGAAAGTGTGATTGAAGAGAAAGGTGGAAGTAGAGAGGATGTAATGAGAAGAGGACAGCAGGGAGAGTTTGTTCTACAGGTGTGTGTAGAGACCTGCTATGGAGAAGATAATTGCCCTTGAAGTGTAAGGAAGTGTTGTACAGGATGTACTTTGTACCCATTGTCACATATACAACAGAAACATGGACATTGAATGTAAGAGAGACTAGGAAAGTGGAAGCCATGGGAATAAAGTATGTGAGGAACATCTTAGCTGTCACAAGGAGAAACATGATTAGAAATTACGACTATCCAATACTGGTCTTCAAACCCCGACGATAGTCCAATACTGGTCGTCTAGACAATACAAATCGTAGAAGAACAACTAAAATCTACTACGGAAGATGGATTGTTTCACCTAAATGCCGCCATGAGCAGCTTGAGTCGCTCGCCTGACACGGGAAACTATTTAATCTTTTTATTTACTCAAAAGGTTTTGTTTTTTACCTTTAAATTTGATTATTACAATAATAATGACTACGGGTTTTAAATATTTTGTGTTGACATTTAATTCTCTCTCGTTCGATGAATAAATAAATATTGTAATATGAATTGTTATGTTTAAGATATTTTAAAGAACTTTTCGGCCTGTATAGATAAAAATTAATAGGTAGGTTAGTGAATATTATGTCTACGACTGCTGATAATTGGAGAAGACAGTCCCACAATGCGGTAGAGGACTTCTACAAAATGAGTTTGGGAAAAGCGGTGATTTAAATCGCTCTAAGCGAAAATTCATGTAAATCTCTGTTTCATCCTCACGACTACGACAAGAAACATTAATATTGGAGGAGGACGTATTTGGAAAGTGCCAAGGTATTATCGACACAATTTACAATTTCAGCAAGCTTGTTTATTTTGCTTATCTTGAACCATTTCGGCAGAATCTAACTCACGATTTATCATCTAAAAAACTTATTTTGTGGAGGGAGGATAACTTCACATTCATTGGTGATAAAAGAACTATTCTTTGTGAACATTTCTCCAATACTGAAAAGAGTGTGTGTGTGTGTATATATATATATAAATATAAATAGAAACGATCCATCATATATGTATTTGAACATTTGTTTAGTTTGTTCACTGTGTTTTATTGTTATGTTACGTCTCATTTTACGGTTTTCAATTGCAACTATTTAATAGTCTATGTTCACAAAGTTAATTACACATAAGGGGTTGTTTATAAACTACGTACGCAAATCAAGGGGAGGGAGTAGTGTTTGGGGAGAGGGAGTCAGCTGATGAGTGATGTCACAGCGTATTGAGCAGCGTGTTGTGTTAAGGCCCCGACACAGACTCCGTAATCACGTGACCGTTCCAACCAATGAGATGGTCAGAGACTTCGTCCAATCGAAAACTTTAAAAACTTAAGAAAATTGTCTACGACAAGGAGCGAGTGCCAACCAATCAGCTGATCAATAAAAGAAACTAAAAGAACTTTGTTGAGAAAACTTCCAGGATATACTTAACATATAGTACAATAACAACAAATTACTATATTCATAACACGATTTTAACTATCAAACTTGAAATAAATTACCCTAAACATGTAACATATGTATGTAGGCCTACTAGTAATCTGAATGTAAACAAAGCAAACACTTCTAATATTATTTTCGTGCTTCTTTTATTTATATAAGAGTTTTGATCTTTAACAAGAATATAACCAATCGCAAAATAAGATCTAATTATAAACAATTTATTATTGTGTTTAAGACGCGCATGCACATATTTACTCAGCTTTGATTGATGGTAGTCCGTATAAACTAGTCCCTAGAAAGTTAAAGTTGATTAACTTCTACGGAGTATGGACTTACGGATAAGGACTCTGCGGCCAAAGCAATCTGATACTGTGGCATTGACTTCCTATGGTCCATGGACTACGAACCACGGACCTACGGATACGGGGTCTTTGTCAGGGCCTTTAATAAACCCGACTGAGCGCATGTGTAAACAAACAACGATTGACTCATCGACTTGTATCGTGGAGATTGGCGAACACGTATGAACACCTTTCAGTGATAGGCCAGGATATAAACGTGATAAGGTGGTAAAACTGATTAGCAAGCTGAAAATGTGTTATTCGTCGTGTCCCACAACATTCCTTACATTGTGAAAAATCCGTGAAGGCGGGAAATCGACCGCTTGTTAATGTTCGATATTTAAAGGCTGGCTTGCACAAAAACGCATTGTATACTCTGTGAAAAATTATAATATGAACGTGTTTGCACAATTATGTTACCACATATCATTCTGTCTGTTTACTATTACATTATATCGAGAGGAAAGCTAAAACTTAATGTTCGACTATGGCTTTCTCTCGTCATGAGGGATGGAATCAAGGACTATCTCCAAACAAGTCATGGGTTTTGGTGTGATCGCGAGACGCGGAAAAAGAACAGTTTGGTGACGGGTCGAGCAGATTATACTTGGCGTGGAATGTAGCGTATAGTGTTTTTTTTAATATTGAGGATCATTGTGGATACAGAATAATGTTAAATAATCGTATAGAACTGTATTGATTACCATTGAATGATTCAACGGGAACGTCGTACTCGGTGGGGGGAGGTGCATTGGTTACCATAACAGTGTCCGGCGGCAACGTCCTGTCGATGTCTTCTCTTCAGGATAATCCACTGCATCATTGCTTTCTTCTTTATTTCCTGTTGCTCCACACTTGGGTCTCACACATACCAGTGTAGAGGAGGCCGTCACATTCACAATATTGCTCACAGCTGGATTGTAATTACAAAATATGCGGGTGGTAAAGTGGTGGACACTGGCTAAAGATATCCTTCTTAATCGACCCATCCCCATTTAGTTGGAATAGACACGCCAAGCCATGCCTGAACCTGGTGAAAAGCTCGCAGGCTGTGGTTGTCTTGCTGCAGCAGAGGTTAGTGGCATAACTGATCTATATAAAACTCTGCGCTTGTTGGTTGCTTTGCAATCATGCCAACGTAAAGTTTGTATCGTGTTTTTTTCAGGCCATCAAGGACGTTACCAACATACATTCGAACAATAAAATGTTCTCCTGCCAAAGCGATGTCCTTTTGTTGAAAACAAGCGATTATTCTTACTGTTTCTCCCATACTTTAATAGATTGAAGGCAGTACGCTTATCTTTTCTGAACATTGAAGAGGCAGAAACATTTTCCTTGGCGTGTTTGTGAACCTGGAACAAGAAATCCAACATCTGAGGTCTTGTCTGAAAGAGCAATAAATAACACGGTCAAGTCTTTCTTCTCCAATCACAACTGATTGCAAGCCCTTCCATGCTAGAAGGATGGCTGTGTTCGCGATCATGGTGTCCGCGTTGACAAGAGCTTGGAAGATTTGAAGGCCATGCGGCACTTATTATATGGTGAAATCTCCTAATTTTTCTATTAAACCATTCAAATAGTGCTGACAATCCTCGTGGATTTCTAGATACTCCCACAATTTTGCGAATCCTTCAGATTTAGTTGCATCTTGTGCGTTATTTTTGGCTACTACTCCTCTAGTACTTGGAGGTACAGATCCAACAGAGGATACCAATCGTGGTGATATTATGTCTCCGTGGCAACTAGATCATTCCCTGCAGTATTCGTGAAAGAACAATTTGTTCTCAATTATAGACTCGTTTTCTACACAACACAGCTACGTTCTTAAGGTTGGGTGCTAGTGAGCGCGAATTTAGTGCGCTAATTTTGCAGTTTTTATAGCATAAACATTTTTTGAACAAAATAAATCAAATTTTTCTTCTATAGAAACATAGTTTAGTTTTCTGCGCGTGCTAATCTCAACAGTTTTTGAATATCTGGCATGAGCATGGTGGCATTTGGTGACAAACTTTTTAAGTTAAGAGAAAAAGTTGTCATTAAATTCCAGGACACCCCTGACAGATATTCAAGGACTGTTGAGATTAGCATGTGCAGAAAACTAAACTATATGTTTCTATAGAAGAAATATTTTATTTATTTTGGCCAAAAATGTTTATGCTATAAAAACTTCAAAAATACTTCCCTAAACCCCATCTTAACTCAAGTTGTTGCCTCCTTGACTACTGTCTTGCGATTTGGATGCTTCTTATTCACAACCGTGGGCTCTCCACGAAACAAACAGTCTTAAAATTAAACACGAGAATCTACTCTTCTAAGAAACTTATCAGACTTTTCTTCCAAGTGTTTCAACTTTCGAGTATAATCCCTTCTACAATCCTTAATGCAGTTTGACTGATTCTTTTCCTAACAGCAGGTCTTTAATTCCGTCCTTTTGTAGTAGCTACGGGATACCCTCTTGCACCCGTCCTTCGTCCTTAAGAAAAAAGGAGTGGCGTGCAACATTACAGTGGAAACAAAGGAAATTGCTGAGTGACCCATTTGACCAATACGCATATATATCCTCAGATATATATGATAACTGTTTTCAGCCGGATCCCTTCGCGGAAAACTCCTAAGTAGCCAGAAAAATAAAATACCCTAAAATTTATTTGAAAAGAAATAATCCATACTGGAATATAAATAAGTCCTTTTTCTCATGGGAAGGTAACACAAAAGATAAGTCACGTATGGAAAGTTTCTAGTATATTTATTTAGTAAGAAAATATAGTTAACGTAAATATTAGAATATTTAAAGATATGTTGAGATCTAAACCATGTATTTAATTTCATAACCATCTACGTAACGTTTATAAATATTATTAAAAGGTATATTTTCTTTCAAAAAAAAGGTATTATTCACAGTTCCTATTATTAATTGTATTCAGAGTTAGTCTAATATTTATTATAAAGTCCCAAATTACTTCTATTCAAACACAATTACAAACAAAAGGTACAACTTGCAATATTTTAGCTTGTTTGTAGGTCGTCTTCATTTGTCCTAAGGACCAATAACCAACACACTCTAAGCACAACTAACATAAGCTTTAAGGAAAAGCAAGTAACTTTTGAAAAAACACTAATTGCAATAAACTATTTTTTATGAAAAAAAAATGTAATCTCTATGTTGAATATTTGTCTTAAAACAAAAAAACTTTGTCTTTTTTATCTCAAAAGTTAACGATCTTAGTATTAACACTCATCCAAAAAATTAGCTTATTTTTTAAGGACTAATTCGTTTAACGCCAAAGGAACTGAGTTTACGTTTTACTTGCCAAATTTGACAACTATCAACGCCTAACATTTTATGTTGAAAATAAATCGTTAATTAAAATTAATAATTAACCAGAAAAAGTTTTCTTTGATTATTATATGTAAAATTAATAGATGTCCAAAATATTCAGACGTACAGTAACCGTATATTTAAAACATTTATCTAACATAATCTATGTCTTATGTTTACAAAATAGGACTCATTTATGACTCAAACTTTCTAATATATTATAATCAATTACTACTCCCTGAATCGACTTATTGGTGAGTCAAATGATTATTATATTTTCAAAATACTCCATACTTCACGGTTGATTGCCACATTAAATTTTTGTAACAACATTTTGTAGTACAAATATTGGACATTACTAGTCTACCATTATGCTCCTTCATTACGTCAATATTATTTATTTCCATTTGTCAATGATTGCTACCAGCAATAATAATTGTGAACGAAAACTAAGTCCAATGAATGGACACTATTATTCTACCGGTAAGTGCCATGTTTTAAAAGTTAGTAATATTATTTTTATTTACTAATCCAATATTACAAAAAATATTATTTGAGTCAAAGAAAGAATAATTTGGAAGATATTCGCCAACAAGAATTTAAAATAAAAAATTGACAATAATTGTATTATTATTATTACTATCATTATTATTAGCACCGCCTCTTACTACCCGTTTGAGTTACACGCACGATAATAATTTAACCTTTTTAACAATGAAAACAGTTTTTTTTGTAGCTTACTCTAATTAGTTTCAATTTATAAATAATCATATTTTACTAAGGAGAAATTATAATCAATAAAATAACTAAGAAAGAAAATAATTAGTTTCGTTATATTCGATTGTGGAAATAAGACTGCCGAGGTGCCGAGTAGAAAAATAGAGTAACTTTCATTGAGTACTTTTAAAAAGACTTGAAAATGTGATACGCTTAGTTAGCGTGCTTTTCGATTGTGTACCTTACATCTACGAGTATTTTGTATTGAAAAAACATGTCCAACATTTAAACCATAAAGGGTCACTTTTGCCTAGCAGCTGAAACTGTTGGTGAAAAATGAGCTCTAAGGGAATATGCCTTTTAAATGGAAATAGCATGGTAAACAGTCCAGCCATTAAGGTTGATTCTCACTTAGCTGGTAAGAAAAGAGAAAATAAACCGATTACACAACACAATCAAGTTACTCGATTGTGCCTGTCACTACCACATGGTTCTGGAAGGAACCAGTCTCCTCTATTCTCTGGTGGGTGTGGCACTGGTTAAGACCGGAACTATTCCTCAATCCATGTGGCTCGTTCAGTCGGCCGGGCTAGTTGATGGAACTAGGGTGTGCTATTTATCTCCTTGTGCGTTAGTTCAGGTTAAGAAGGTCGGGATGCATCAATTGCGGGCATTGGTGAGTAGAATCAATAATTTATATATAATTTTACAGGTGGTAGTAATGATCTTCTTCTTGTAACATTGCCAGATGTTACCCTCTTTATATTTTCTAATCCAACCTCAACCGATTTGTCAATTTATTTAAGTGTACTTTTGCCAATTAATAACACACAGTTCACATTCCATTGTTTAGTATTCAACACAAAAATGCAAACGTGTTAATAAACTTGCATGACATTTCGAACTTGGAGCCACTAGTCAGAAACGGATTCACATCTGCATCGAGCAAGTCTGCTCCACCTGACTCTAAATGACGTGTCTACACTTGCACGTGTTCACTGTTGGAGCGACAAAACAAGGCACGTCGGGTCAGACTGCCTTGCTGGCGCGGCATTGTAGGTTATACACATATGTGCTACTTAGAGATGTGAGAGGTTGAATTGAAAGGAAGTCTACTTGCATTTGCGTTGAGGAAGAGTGGAAACCCATTTTGGAAGACCCACCCGACCGGAATTTGAGCTTCAATCTTCTTGTCATCGCCGTTCTAGTCTAACACGAGTGACGGCCATATTGTTTTCGCTTCTGGTGTTCATGCTTAACTAAAGATGATTTCTATAGTTTTTTAACGCTCTACATCTTTTGTCTAAATCATTTTTGACTTCATCTTTCTTTGTCAATGAAAACAACTTTTGAACATTTGTTTCTTTTACTCGGTACCATGCGGTACTAAACAGACTGTACTATGTGATAGTGTGCCCTGATCTGTCTCTCTCTTTCTTTCTCACACACGCCATCAAGGATGGTTTTTGTGTTTGTATGAAACAAGTATCTTTCCATCACTTTTTGTTCAGCCACTATACTAAGAAAAGCAAAAATTAAATATGGCGGGCAATTTTCCGCCACAGAGGATTTTACTTAGCTGGGATTTTGTGGGACTCAACGGATTATTATTCCATGGCGTCAGTTATTTAAGTACACAAATTTTCATATTGATATTCTTAGGGTTATATAGTCTTTACCACTAAAAATACCATTTAAATAAAGTATGGATGCTATTGTGACGTAATATTAGAAGGGGTTCATAAAATGATAACATTGTGTGGAGGGAGTTAGAAAAAAATAGCGTGATGTAGTTTATGGACAGTCCCTAACAATTTGAGTATTTACATTTTTTCCACGAGTAAAGAGTCTGATCATTTGCAGTCATGTAAATGTAATCGGTTGCTAACTTGATGTCCTCCCCCGCTCAGGCCACGTCACTTCCTGTGCACCCCACGCTCGCCCACCTCTAGGAGGTTTATGGTGTCCTGGTAAGGGACTTCCGTCCTGCACGCCAAACTATTAAAAACCTGGCTTGCTGGGGGCATGGAGACGATAAGATACTCTATTATAGCTGTTTGGAACGAAATATTATTGAAGGGCTATTAACTATGTAAAACACTTCAGAGTTATTGATTTTGAGCAAAATCGTTACTCGTTAAAAAAAAGTGCATTTTCAAAAATTAATATGAGCTAGAGTTAAAACTATAAAATTATGACCATAAAACATATTTATATAAATTTGGAATGAAATACATCAAACCTTTTTGGCTATATCAACACGTACAGACATTCATAGAGACGTGCAGACATTCATAGAGACGTGCAGACATTCATAGAGACGTGCAGACATTCATAGAGACGTGCAGACATTCATAGAGACGTGCA